>JAXIVJ010005533.1:0-65000 GCA_036785665.1 Chirona hameri
TTGACTGCTGCAAAGGCAATTTTTACAACTGTACGTCCGACCGTTTGGGGGGGGGAATCATAGTTTCAGGACCTTTGGGATGGGGGGGGGGGCATTGCCGCTTTGGCCCCTGGATCCGCCCCTGATTCCGCGCAGTTATTACCGAAGACGTGGGACGCTCTGATGACGGTGACCATAATTTTTTCAAATACAAAAATATAAATAAAAATGTTTGCTAATTGTTGTGCACCCTCTGGTAATTCATTCTGGCTACGGGCCTGCCCTGAAATAGGGTCTCGTCTTTTGCTGAAATAGGTTAATAATTCGGCAATTGTCCGGAACACTGCCGGCCCCTCTGGAGAGCCAGTCTACTCGCTTCAGCCTGGCGGGATTCACGACCCTTATGCCAGCAAATTTAATCTCCGCTTAGGTTCATATCCTTCGTCTGTTGGTTACCTTTGATACAGTATTAAGTTCTGAAAAAATACGTATTACAATTTCTACGCAGAGTTGTCGCAAGGGTCATTCAACGTGCACTGCCGTTCACCTTGCCGTGTCTCTGACCTTCACTGACCTTGACCCCGGCGAGAACGAGACCGAACACAGCTCGACCCGCCGACCAATCAGCTGTTGGCATCACCACGCCGCCGCGCTGTGGTGAACCCGCGCCGGCGACCCGGCCGGTCAGATGTCCATGCCGCTCTCTTGATGGTGGTAGTGGCAGAACCGGGTAGTGAGTGTTGCGTGTGTGATGGTGGTAGTGGCAGAACCGGGCAGTGAGTGTCGCGTGTGTTACTGCGTTGCGAGCCCCGCCTGTGACTGGACCCATGGATTAGCTTAGCATAGTTGAGAAACAGACTGTCCAAGCCTCAGCCAGCAGACACAGCAGAGCAGTGGAGCAGGCTTCAGCCAGAGAGGCGAGCCCGCATGTGACCTGGATTAGCTTAGCTTAGTTGAAAAACAGACTGTCCAAGCCTCAGCCAGCAGACACAGCAGAGCAGTGGAGCAGGCTTCGGCCAGAGAGGCGAGCGGCGAAGGGGATTGCGTGGCCGTGGATAGATGTGTGTTGGACATCGGCGCCATTCCCGGCCTTCGCTACCATCTACACTGAGAGGGACGGCTCAGTTGTGGGCAGCAACGGTGAACAGTACGCTGTTTGGAGGCCGGGTGCGTGTCCGTTGTGGGCAGCAACAGTACGCTCTTCTGAGGCCGGGTGCGTGTCCGTTGTGGGCAGCAACAGTACGCTCTTCTGAGGCCGGGTGCGTGTCCGTTGTGGGCAGCAACAGTACGCTCTTCTGAGGCCGGGTGCGTGTCCGTTGTGGGCAGCAACAGTACGCTCTTCTGATGCCGGGTGCGTGTCCGTTGTGGGCAGCAATAGTACGCTCTTCTGATGCCGGGTGCGTGCCCGTTGTGGGTAGGAACAGTACGCTCTTCTGAGGCCGGGTGCGTGTCCGTTGTGGGCAGCAACAGTACGCTCTTCTGAGGCCGGGTGCGTGTCCGTTGTGGGCAGCAACAGTACGCTCTTCTGATGCCGGGTGCGTGCCCGTTGTGGGCAGCAACAGTACGCTCTTCTGAGGCCGGGTGCGTGTCCGTTGTGGGCAGCAACAGTACGCTCTTCTGAGACCGGGTGCGTGTCCGTTGTGGGCAGCAACAGTACGCTCTTCTGAGGCCGGGTGCGTGTCCGTTGTGGGCAGCAACAGTACGCTCTTCTGAGGCCGGGTGCGTGTCCGTTGTGGGCAGCAACAGCACGCTCTTCTGAGGCCGGGTGCGTGTCCGTTGTGGGAAGCAACAGTACGCTCTTCTGAGGCCGGGTGCGTGTGACGACGTGTGACATGCGGCACGTGAATCTCTGAAGGCTGGAGCAACGACCTCTGACGGATTGGTGGATAGCTACTGGAGCTGCCATTCAGCTGTCTCCATGAGTTGGACGGATGTGACCCGACCGGCGTTCAGCCGACCGGACTGCGGACAGCTTCTTCTTCTCAGGTGAGTTGTGATTTGCGGTCACTAAGACTATCATGAGTGCTGATTTATAAGCGATGAGATCAAAACAGTGGCGTCGCCACAACATTTTGAGTGGGGAGGGGGCGGGCAGTCAGGGGTTGGGGGGGGGGGGGGGGTAGCCTCATAGGGCTAATGTTAAAGTCCTACGAATCTGGGGGTCGGACTCCGGCCGGAGCGATCCTGCCCCCCCCCCCCCCCCGTGGCGACGCCCCTGGATCAAAATAGCGAAATATTTTCGAAATATCCAAAAGTTATAGCTTCAATATTTCATCTGATCTGGTTCAGATGCAGATGCTTTGGATCGCTGTCTGATATCCGCCGGATATCGGATAACTATCCAAAATGAAGCCGGGCGACCCGCGGCCGGCGACTGCGACGGCGGCGCGGCGACGGCCATGGGGGGAGGGGGTTGTGAGGAGAGTTGAAGCGAGATGCTTGCGCACATGGGAGGGGGGGGGGGGGGGGGGCGGGGGGGGGGGGGGGGGGGGCGGAGCGCCTGGCCACTGTGTGTTGTGCCGAGCGGTTATTGCCAATGCACTTCACTATGCCTACATGTTTTAGTATCTATGTTGTATTATTGCAGTTTGCGTAATAAGCGTGCCTAACGCCATTTCTTTCCTCTCAGTTAAATCGGTAGGTAGAGCGCTTACTTTCCAAGTCTGATTCTGAGTCATAGGCGTAGGATCAGGGGGTGGGGTGGGGTATGACCCCCTCACTTTTCGGCCATTTGTTTGCTAAATATTTTATTTTGTTTGGTGATAAAAAAATTTGATGCCAAAAGGTTCGCCAAGACGAAAAGAGCCCAAATCTGTGAAGACATATTTCATAGTGGGATGGGTTTCTCTCGAGACGAGATCAAAGTTGCACTGCCCCCCCCCCTTCCCCACACACACACTTTTCGTGATGTTCCTGCATATCTACTCCGAGTCACTTATCTTGAAGGTGAGCTTGAGCCGTTTCTGCGCTCGTCACTCGCTGTTCCAAGAAACGTACATTCGATCCATCATAACGACTTCCGATTGTCAGCTCAAGTCATTCGTTCTGCCCAGCGGTGTCGATTTTTCCAAATGATTGGGCCGAACAGAGACTGGTCGAAGGGGGCATATATCAGCGCCGACTGAATTCGGCCAAAAATAACACATTTCATGATTGTAAAAGAAAATGTAAGGAATCGGTAGGTACGAGTTTGTTTTAAATCAGTTCTTCGCGCAAAAATAAAGCCACGAGTTTTGGCTTTGTGTCGGACGGCGCCTCAAACCAAAGTTTTGGCCGAGCCTCCGACCAACCAATGGCTTTCAGAATGGCCGAGAATCTCAGAATCTCAAACGGGCACAGGGCCCTCTCGGGTCTGACGAGGGCCCTCTTGGATAAGCCTAGGGAATTATCGGGTATTGCAAAGGCCCTCCCAGACTCCTGTCAGGCCTCGTAAGAACCCTCTCAGACTAGCATATAAGTAAAGCCTTTCCACACCTGGCAAGGGGCCTCTCGGACCGGACGATGGCCCTCTCGGGTCGATCGATGATCCTCTCAAAGAAGGGGATATTCATTGTTCCTCTCTTACCGACTTAAAGCTTTCAGGCCGGAAAAGCGCCCTTTTAGATCGATCGAGGGTCCTTTCAAAGTGGTAAACGGCCATCTCGGTCGGCATGGGGCCCTCCCAGGCTTGGCAAAGGCTCCACGATTCGGCGTGAATAATCGTTTTCGTTATGCCAGAACAGCAAATAACCTGCTTTGGAGGGGCCAAAGCCCAAAGTCACACCATTCTTTTTTTTAAAATCATCGGATTTCGCTTTTTCATGCATGACTATGTGATTTAAAACAAACTTCCCTTCGTAAAAATTGCTTAGATTAGCATTTCAATTAGGAAATGCGCCATTGTGTGGCCGACTTCAAGCGATTTGGGAGGCTGGCCTTTCGGGCTCCTTGGATGCGCCAGTCACCAGTGGCCAGAAAACATTGGGGGGGGGGGGGGGCGAGAGCACCTTTGGGGGCCAAACTTAACATGGGGGGCACTCCTAAAGTATATACATCGACACATATGCCTGTACCTAAATAGCAAGTAATATAAGGGCTGAAAGTATGGGGGGAAGAGAGCACCATTGGGGGGGGGGGGGGGCAAAAAGTATATAAATCGACACTTATGGTTCTGCATGCTAGCCTCTCGTCTAGCTAGGCTTGGCGAGCTCTCTGGCGACAAATAATCAAACCTGACCTTTACGTAGGTGGCGCTACAGATGAGCCGAGTGCCGTTCATGTAAAACGCCTACCCCAGGACCTTGGCTGGCTATACCTACGACACAGGAGTGTTACGAGTAGGGAACACATGTTTATCTCCATTATTTCTGAATGTTTAATCAGATGTTGTGTCAAGCCTACATTCCGTAGAGGTGCGTACTATTGGTATCGCCGAATCCGATACTGATCAATTTACGAAACACTATGGATTTAGGTATTGTCCGTCCCATAATAGCATTTGTCTGATTCACCTTTCATTGAAGTGTTAAATCAACTCATCCATTTTCAATCCGACGTTTGTCTGCTAGATGCACACTGGCATCGCGGGACTAATCTGGTATTTCCCTGATATGAGTCCCGGCATCTATGACTCGGCCTCGGCCTCAGCCAGCCTCAGCCTCAGGATCGAAGTTATTGCGTAACATCCTCTCCGACCTACTCATCGGACAGATTTATCCGCTGTTCCCAAAACGAGGCACGGAACTTTCCAGTGTGCTCTGTAAGCCATCCTGGACAACAATGGTGACAATGCCTGCCATTGGAGCGTTGGCCCTCGAAGCGGCCACACGGAGTGAACAAGACTTACAGATACGATCAGCGCGGTCGCACAGCTGCAAGTTATTCTGAACGGACAGTGGCCGTATCTGCAATGGTCCGACAGGCATCACGTCCAACTGTGGTCCGCCAGGCTCCATAGACGTGACCGGGAACGTGACCGGGAACGTGCCCGTGCCAGTAGCAGTGCCCCAGCTGCACCCGGCGCGACTGGCGGAGGTCTGCAGGCAGCCGACAGAAGGCGGCGCAGTGAGGGAAGACACGACGTGCTGCTGTGTGCAGCGACGGGAAGGTTGGT
Source organism: Chirona hameri (assembly GCA_036785665.1). Classification (NCBI taxonomy): domain Eukaryota; kingdom Metazoa; phylum Arthropoda; class Thecostraca; order Balanomorpha; family Balanidae; genus Chirona; species Chirona hameri. Next base: position 5,072 of record JAXIVJ010005533.1, read on the forward strand.
GTGGAGTGACGGGAGTGCAGCGAGTGATAACAGGAGTGCGGCGAGTGACAACAGGAGTGCGACGAGTGCCGAGACGCGGGCGGGGTGCCTTCGGCCCAGTGGCCTGGTCGGTGAAGTGATAGATGATGTGGGCTGTAAGCGTGTGGCGGGAAACCTTGGACTGAAGAGGCACGGTTTGTAGCATCGATGTGCAGAGAGCAGCTGAAATAAAAAAAAAATCACAGAGCAGCTGAAATAAGTAATATAGGGATCATATTTAGACTCAATGGCGGATTCAGAACGGTCTTAATAAGTTGGTTCAGGCTTCATTGGACATAATGACCTGATTTAAATCAAACTTGTATCGGTTAAAGCTGCTTAAGACTTCCTTTACTTGAATTATGTAAAAGTCAATTTTTGGACGTTTCCAATCGATTTTGGGAGGCATGACCTCGATGTTTGCTGGATCCGCCGTTGCTCAGGCTGCGCATTTTGTACAAAACCATCGTGCTCCCCGAGACAATACGTGTCCACCGTCCATGCATGTTTGTCCTTGGTCGCTATTGGAATGGACATCGAACGCTGGAAAGAACCAGTCTAAATGATAGTTTGCCGCATTCCGACTGTACAAATTAGTGGTGGGCCCCGCTCGTGAAACCTGTGGTGTAAGGGCGTATTCAAGGGGTACCCTGGCCACTCGCGGGTACCCCCTAAGCTGAGGAGCCCATTTGATTTTTGTCTTACGGGGCACTAAGCGGTCTTTGGAGCCCTTGGCTGGCCAGACGTACCCTCTGTCGATCTGAGGGACGATCGGTCGGTCCGTGGGGGGGGGGGGGGAGGGGCTCAGTCGCCCTTAAGGGGCCCTCAGTCGGCCTGAGGGGCCCTCAGTCGGCCTGAGGGGCCCTCAGTCGGCCTGAGGGGCCCTCAGTCGGCCTGAGTAGGGCCTGAGTAGGCCCTCAGTCGGCCTGAGGTAGACCTTAGTCGGCCTTAGGGACCCTCAGTCGGCCTGAGTTAGTCTGAGGGGATCCTTAGTCGGCCTTAGGGGACCCTCAGTAAGGTGTTTCATTTTGCACTTGTTGTTGGGAATCAATTGGCACCCTAGCTTTCCTGGTTCCGTTTTGCATGCTGATTCCGAAAATGAAGACAGTTTTTGCCGCAAACGAGTGCTAAGGGTGGCTCATTTGCCTTTTTTGTTGGCACTCTCGCCCTTACGGCCATCCTGAGCGGTTTCTGGATATAAGTCCAGGAAATGCGATCACATTCTAACCTAAAAGGGTGTTTGAGGTATCAACATGTATGACACCTTGTGCTCGTAAATTATACCCACTTCATGTCAGGTCACTGACCTGTGACGGCATTTTTAAGTCATGGTGCTCATTTTGTCTCCGATTTTCGCGTTCAGGAAGGCACTATTTTTACTAATCATGCATAGAAAGGGAACGAACATATCAACAATCGTTCGAATTCAAGAACAAAAGGTTCACGAAAAAAGGCGGAGCTGACTGCCACATTTGACACAAGAATGTTTTAAAATATAACTTATTCTGTTAATTGTATTCCAATATAAGGGCAAGTTTTTTTCTTCTTCGTTTTCTCAACGATAGATCCAAAAACATTTTGTCATTTTCGAAACAGCTGAGATATTTATCGTGCTTTCTGTATTTTATTCCCTAAACAAACATTCTAGGGAAGCGGAAATGAAACGGAAGCCACGATATCTTAAAACTCATATGAATCCGAGCTATTTGGCGGGCCCGAGATGCGACGTTCGTCTGTTGATGGTGAGTAACCCGTAAACGGTATAGCTTGCATGAGTTTGTTTGACCAGCTGCATTGTTTTTTGTAAACGCGTAAATGTTATAAATTTGTTTTAAGATAGTTTCGCCTGAAGCCAGGTGCAGGTTCACAACGAATCCGTTGACCACCGTTATTCCGTCGACGGTTGTCTTTTGTCCATTGAACAATTTATTATAATGCTACGGCTAACGTATTAATTATATTGCCATGATAAATAATTATTGAAGAATAAAATGGCATTTTTGTATCAGGATTTGGCTGTGGATCTAACAGAGAGAAGAGTCTTGTACAACCATCCGTCGACGGACCGATGGCCGTCAGCAGATCAAAATGGATCCGGTGTGATTCGGACTGTATCATTGATATACACTCCAATCGGACAGTATGTATTTCTAACAGAGTTACGACAAATTGTCTTTAAAAACCATCCGTCGACGGACCGATGGCCGTCAGCAGATCAAAATGGATCCGGGGTGAATCGGACTTTATAATGATAGTCTGATTGGACTGTATCAATGCTACAGTCTGATTGGACTGTATCAATGCCACAGTCTGATTGGACTGTATCAATGCCACGGTCCGATTGCACTATATCAATGATACAGTCCGATTCACACCGTATTCATTTTGATCTGCTGACGGCCATCGGTCCGTCGACTGATGGCTTTTAAAGACAATTTGTCGTCTCTCTGTTATATATACTATGCATACAGTCCGATTGTACTGTATTGAATGATACAGTCTGATTCACACCGGATCCATTTTGATCCGCTGACGGCCATCGGTCCGTCAACGGATGGTTTTTAAAGACATTTTGTCTTATCTGTGTTAGATCCATAGCCAAATCTTAACACAAATGTCATTTTATTCTTCAATAATTATCTACTATGACAATATATTTAATACGTTAGTTGTAGCATTATAATCAATTGTTCAATGGACAAAAGGCAACCGTCGACGGAATAACGGTGGTCAACGGATTCGTTGCGATCTTGGCTTTAGCCGAAACAACTTAAAAATAATGTATAACATTTACGCGTTTACACAAACATGTAGCTGGACAAACAAACTCATGTAAGCTATACCGCATACGGCTTACTCACCATCGACAGACGAACGTCGCACCTCGGGCCCGCCAAATAGCTCGGATTCATATGAACTTCAAGATATCGTGGCTTCTGCTTCATTTCCGCTTTCCCTAGTACCTATGCTTTTTAGGGAATAATAAACATAAAGCACGATAAATCTCTCAGCTATTTCGAAAATGACAAAATATTTTGGGTCTATCGTTTACAAAACGAAGAGGAACAAAAGTTAGCCTATATATTGGAATACAATTAACAGAATAAGTTATATTTTAAAACATTCTTGTGTCAAATGTGGCAGTCAGCTCCGCCTTTTTTCGTGAACCTTTTGTTCTTGAATTCGAACGATTGTTGATATGTTAGTTCCCTTTCTATGCATGATTAGTAAAAATAGTGCCTTCCTGAACGCGAAAATTGGAAAAAATGAGCACCATGACTTAAAAATGCCGTCACAGGTCAGTGACCTGACATGAACTGGTTATAATTTACGAACACAAGGTGTCATTATACATGTTGATACCGCAACCACCCTTTTAGGTTAGAATGTGATCACATTCACTGGACTTATATCCAGAAACCGCTTAGGATGGCCGCAAGGGCGAGAATTCCAACAAAAAAGGCAAATGAGCCACCCTTAGAAATCGGCATAAAAAACGGAACCAGGAAAGCTAGGGTGCCAATTGATTCCTAACAAGTGCAAAATGAAACACCCTAACCCTCAGTCGGCCTGAGGGGCCCTCAGTGGACTGCAGGGGTCCCTCAGTCGGCCGCAGGGGTCACTCAGTCGCCCGCAGGGGTCACTCAGTCGCCCGCAGGGGTCCCTCAGTCGGCCGCTGGGGCCCTCAGTCGGCCGCAGGGGGCCCTCAGTCGGCCGCAGGGGGCCCTCAGTCGGCCTGAGGGGGCCCTCAGTCGGCCTGAGGGGGCCCTCAGTCGGCCTGAGGGGGCCCTCAGTCGGCTTGAAGGGGCCCTCAGTCGGCCTGAGGGGGCCCTCAGTCGGCCTGAGGGGGCCCTCAGTCGGCCTGAGGGGGCCCTCAGTCGGCCTGAGGGGGCCCTCAGTCGGCCTGAGGGGGCCCTCAGTCGGCCTGAGGGGGCCCTCAGTCGGCCTGAGGGGGCCCTCAGTCGGCCTGAGTGGGCCCTCAGTCGGCCTGAGGGGGCCCTCAGTCGGCCTGAGGGGGCCCTCAGTCGGCCTGAGGGGGCCCTCAGTCGGCCTGAGGGGGCCCTCAGTCGGCCTGAGGGGGCCCTCAGTCGGCCTGAGGGGGCCCTCAGTCGGCCTGAGGGGGCCCTCAGTCGGCCTGAGGGGGCCCTCAGTCGGCCTGAGGGGGCCCTCAGTCGGCCTGAGGGGGCCCTCAGTCGGCCGGGGGGGGGGGGGGCTTCGGCCTGAGGGGCCTGAGCCTACCTGAGGGGGCTCTGAGTCGACCTGAGGGGCCCTCAGTCGGCCTGAGGGGCCCTCAATCGGCCTGAAGTAGTCCTCAGTCGGCCTTAAGGGCCTTCAGTCGGCTTGAGTTAGGAGGGGGACCCTCAGTCGGTCTTAGGGGGCCCTCAGTCGGCCTGAGGGGACCCTCATGGGTCCTCAGTCGACCTGATGGGTGGCCTTCGACCTGAGGGGGTCTTTAGTCGACCTGAGGGGTCTTTAGTCGACCTGAGGGGGTCTTTAGTCGACCTGAGGGGGTCTTTAGTCGACCTGAGGGGTCTTGTGTCGGTCCAAGGGGCCCTCAGTCGGTCTGAAGGGCCCAGTCAGCCTGAGGGGCACTCAGTCGGTTTGAGGTGCCGTCACTCCTCAGTCGGTCTGAGGGGCCATTGGTCGTCCTAGGATGGCCTTCGGATGGCCTAAGGAGACGCTTGGTCGGCCTGAGATGGCCCTCGGCCGGCTTGAGAGGGCCCTCGGCCGGCTTGAGAGGGCCCTCGGCCGGCTGGAGAGGGCCCTAGGCCGGCGGGAGAGGGCCCTCAGTCTGCCTGAAGGGCCCACCATCGGCCTGAGATGGACCTTGGCCGGCCTGAGATGAACCTTGGGACAGTCCAAATGGCCCTCGGGCGTCCTGAGGGAGCACTCTGAGCCCCTTGACCGGCTGAGGGGCCCTCTGTCGACCTGAGGGGCTTTCGATGGACCTGATAAAGCCTTCGATCGGTCTGAAAGGCCCTCAGTCAGCCTATGGGGCCCTGAATCGGCCTGAAAGAACGCTCGGTCAGCGTGAGGGACCCTCGTTCAAACTATGGCGTCCTAGGTCGGCCTTAGATCGCCCTTGGCCGGTCTGTGGGGATCCCTGCTAGGCCGTTAAAGACCGATTTTCCGAGGTCTGGGTGGGACCAACAGACCCACAGAGGTCTCTTTTAAGCCAGATAAGAACCGTTTCAGGATGTCTTTCCCTTCCTTCAAATCACGACTTAAAAACATGTTAGATCTAAGATTAACTTTATTTTCATTAATTACCCCCGCGCTCAGCAACGCATTTTCATTATTTACCCTACCCCTAGCTCAACAACATTTGTTTCGCTGGGGTGGTGACACAAGGCCCTCAGTCTTGGAAAGGGGCCCTGACGCTCCGGGGGCCCATACAACTGGCCACGGGTACTACCTTGGCGAAATCCTGAATACGCCTATGGGGCCCGCCTACACCCGGTATTCCTCAGCCTGAGGGCAGCGGGCCGACTGCGTGTCCGGCGTCTGTGTTCAGGCGGCCTCCATTCACAGCGTACGGTCGCCATTTACATTGGAAGGTCAGGTGACCGCCGGCGTCCGGTGGCTCGGCAGGAGAGAGTCCAGGCCAGCCCGGCCCGGACTGCCGGTCAGTGGTGACTGGACCGGGTGCAGCGCAGGTGTCAGGCCGGCCCTGTGACTGGCCGACTGCGGCGATGCTGTGCTGAGGCGACTGAGACTGAACAGATTAATCAGTCGCTATACTGATTGGTGTTGGCCAAGATCCTCGCGTGGTGCCAGTGCTGTGTGTCGGCGAAGACTGCAGCGATACGGCGCGCCTGGGACAGTGAGGCGCTGTTCTACCCAGAGTTGTCTGTGGAGTGTGGATCTCTGGCTGGAGTCTCCTGTTTGTGTTTGTTGGCGGGTATTTGTGTGTGCTGCACTGCGCCAGCTGTTTGCGTCCACGGTCGACTTTGTACTGCGTGTCAGCAGTCTGCGTGCCTGCGTGCCAGAGACAGCACTTGCCGCCATTTCGTCATGGTTCTGGAGAGCTTGACTGCTCTGGCGGCCTGGTTCAGAAGCAGGGAGCACGGTCAAGGCCGGGCCGACGGCGGCGGTGACGCTCGCCCCTCCCCCGCCGCGGAGTGGAGGAGGGCTGCCAACGCGCTGCTGGCGGCCAACTACATCTGCTCCACAGGGTAAGAGGCGGTCGCTGCCAACACCCACCTGATGCGATTAGTCTGCAGTTGCCTGTTCTCCTCTCTTCTTTGCAAAACAGATTTTCATCTCCATTTGTCTTGGAGAGATGAGTGTATACACAACATAAAAATACCAATATGCAGTGAGACGAAAAGTGCCGGCCATTCGTATAATGTAGCCTGGCCTCAAGCCAAATACATGCTTGTATTTGTGGTTCTGATAAATTGCTCAAAACGGCGGAACGTGACCTAGTGCAGCTAGCATATCGAGACCGATTGATTGTGGTTGTCTGTGACTGTGACCGTCGGCGGGCTCATTGCACCGCTGGGCAGACCTGGCGGTTCCGTCACGCTTCGAAGGTGGATGTGGTGTCACGCACCACCGAAGGTCGGTCGTGACGCGTGTTACGGCCGTGACAGTCTGACTTTCCGGCCCAGTCACCGGCTACAATCATCCGCACTGGCAGACCCAGAACGGCACAATATTTGTTTTGGGGGCAAATACAAAAAAAAATCAAACAATTTCAAAACTCATCGAATTTTGCTTGCTTGTGCAGTACTTATACTATAGTACTTATTGCTTGTGCAGCAATCTTGTCTAGGTAAATTTATTACTTTTTAATGATAAATTTGGTTTAAAACCAAGATATTTGTCACTTTCGGCAGATTTCAGTCGTTTTTTTTGGAGGCAAGGCCTCCATGCCACCTCTTGAATCTGCCCTTGGCCTTCGATGCATGTTCGCCGGTCTGACGTGACGCTCTATAGTCTCATGGATCCTCCGCACAAACAGGGACTATTGAGTAACGTCCCGGGGCATTATTCAGCTCATCGTATGCTCTATAGTCTCATGGATCCTGCGCACAAACAGGGACTATTGAGTAACGTCCCGGGGCATTATTCAGCTCATCGTAGGCTCTATAGTCTGATGGATCCTGCGCACAAACAGGGACTTGAGTAACGTCCCGGGGCATTATTCAGCTCATCGTATGCTCTATAGTCTCATGGATCCTGCGCACAAACAGGGACTATTGAGTAACGTCCCGGGGCATTATTCAGCTCATCGTAGGCTCTATAGTCTCATGGATCCTCCGCACAAACAGGGACTATTGAGTAACGTCCCGGGGCATTATTCAGCTCATCGTAGGCTCTATAGTCTCATGGATCCTGCGCACAAACAGGGACTATTGAGTAACGTCCCGGGGCATTATTCAGCTCATCGTAGGCTCTATAGTCTCATGGATCCTGCGCACAAACAGGGATTATTGAGTAACGTCCCGGGGCATTATTCAGCTCATCGTAGGCTCTATAGTCTCATGGATCCTGCGCACAAGCAGGGACTATTGAGTAACGTCCCGGGGCATTATTCAGCTCATCGTATGCTCTATAGTCTCATGGATCCTGCGCACAAACAGGGACTATTGAGTAACGTCCCGGGGCATTATTCAGCTCATCGTAGGCTCTATAGTCTCATGGATCCTCCGCACAAACAGGGACTATTGAGTAACGTCCCGGGGCATTATTCAGCTCATCGTAGGCTCTATAGTCTGATGGATCCTCCGCACAAACAGGGACTATTGAGTAACGTCCCGGGGCATTATTCAGCTCATCGTAGGCTCTATAGTCTGATGGATCCTCCGCACAAACAGGGACTATTGAGTAACGTCCCGGGGCATTATTCAGCTCATCGTAGGCTCGCGTTTTTCGCGTTTCACGACACGGAGGTCCGCTTTGTTTTGGACGGCGACTGGCGGCGTGAACTTCTCTGATCCGACCGACTGTGACATACACCCTGTCAAGTCAAATGCTGCTGTCCCGGTCTGAGGTCGCTGAGTCACGCCTGGGCACAGGCTCGATTTAGACTGGTCATGCAGACTAGTCGGGAACAGACAAACCTCACTGAATTCCCGAGCGTTGTTTTAATGTTGTGTCACGGACCTTCTTGTTCTAACAAACAAGGAGCCTATATTCACTCTCCAGTTCTAAAATTAATGCGAAGTATTTGTACTTTAAGTATAGGATCGCATAACTCGCAAAGAGGCTACTCGCCATTTCGCCATTTCATAAGCCGTCGTAAATATGTATTTGAAACAATTCGGAAGCGCACGAGATTCAGCATGAGCGTATAAATGATAAATCACCACGGGAGTTCATTTACAATCACACGGGTAACGCAGGTAATATAAAGCACCAGCTGGCAAATAAGCAGGACATCAATCTTACCGTCTGCCAATCTCATAACGTGTATTTAGCTACCTACTGCCGCTGGAGATTTTTGGCCTATCCTATCGACTGGGGTCCTCGACATGTACTGGTTAGCGAAGCCATGCCTCACCTAGCGGCTAATTACACCCAACAACGTCTCTTAATCCTTGTCTGATAAGGTGAGAGGACGATTGTGGGAGAGCGACTACAATCATTTTGTACGAGGAAAGCAGCAAAATCGCTTACTGCTAGCTCTGCTATGAAGTATTCGCCAATCGCTACTCTGTATTATTTAACCCTCGCCCTGGTGGGGGGGAGTCATTTTGACCCCTGATGTTTTTTTTTTCAGGAATAGCGGGAAAACGGCGACAAATTTTGCACAGCTTTTTGGACATCGATTGCCCACATTGTGGGAAAATTTTGACTAGGTCATTTCAGGTCAGGTCATCAGGGCCCAATCTTATCAAGAATGCCGTACTTCGTCCAATGGACGAAGTACGGCAATGCGTCGGCCGGCCGGGGATGCTGCACCGCACAGCACTGATGCTGCGCCGCATAGCACTGCGGCACCGGCGGCACTTTTTCCATAAGTACTTATCGAAATCGTTTCAACGGCTAAGTATTCTCACCAGCCTATAGACGGTGCACAACGCAAGACTTGACTAGACCTCTCCAGGTCACAGTTTGACCTCGGGTCACCTGGAAAGGCGCTAATATCGATTTAACGAGCCGTCCAAATACGTATTCGTTGTTTACCGACAGATTGTGTGCAAACTTGCCTTCGGTGAGTTAAAGGGAAGGCGATGGTGGTATAATGGTTTCTCTAGTGATTTTGTTTAGAGAAGAAAAAACATTATGCGGTACACCGTCATTCTCACATAGGCCATAATGGTAACTTATGTTGTGACCTGAGGTCAACCGGTGACCAGGGGCGGTCAGATCACTCGTTGTGAACCGTCTATAGGCTAGTGTGAATATTGAGCCGTTGAAACGACCTCGATAAGTAATTTAGGGAAAACGTTATGCGGTACCCGATATTTGACCTCGCGGGCACTATGACCTCCCGAGGTCAAACGATTGACCTCAGCGATAAATGCTTTCATGTTTCGAATACACTCATAGACATCAACATTTCGTATAAGTTTGAACACATCTGTACCACTCTAACCCCTTCAAATCTCCGCCGTAAACAATGCGCCCTATACTCTGACGCACTGACGCCGGTCCGCTTGGTAGCAGTTGAGCATCAGCGCCTCTAGCGGCGGGAAATTTATTGTGGTGCCCCATTATCGATTGGGACATTGTTATTTTTCAAGGCCACACAACAGCTGAGAGGCGCGCGCTATTTGGCTCGGGGCCCCTCCGCGCGGAGAAACGGGATGCGATCCGAACCGCGGATGCGGCCAGTGCCGCGTGCAATGAAATCTTAACGCTGTACGCCGTAGGAATTTGGCTGGGTTACGTGAAAAAAGAGTATTGAATCGTCACAAGATAATTGAACGACCTGTCTTTTGAAAGCAGTTGCATCACATTCGGTGCGACAGAATCGGAGATATAACTTCCCGAAAATGGGTCATTTAACCGTGCACCTTATGGGCTAGTACCCTACCCGAAATGTACCAACGCCGTAGAGCGGCAGTGCTGTCATATCAGCGCAAGTACCAATGGCGGCGCCACCCCTGCCGTGATACTGGGGTGGCATTGCCACCCAGGGGCGGAACTTTATATCTCTTTGGGAGGGCCCGAGCCCCCACCCCCCCCCCCCCAATGCTGAGCTGAGTCCCCCCCCCCAATGTTTTCCAAAATGTGTGCCCCTCCCAAATTTCAAGGACTACCCGTACAGATTGTTTTGTTTTGAATTTTGGGTATTGCATTATATCAAGATGTGATTCCATCTTAGAAGTATACAATAATTGTGATTCCATCTGCGACTGCTTTTCGATTATGATATAATGGGTGAGTTGGTAGCATGGATTCTCTCCTGCTTACAAGTCCGTAGATATACGGTTCAAGCGTTCAGATTAGCGAATAGCGGAGTGGGAGCCTGGCGAATTAGCGATTGGAGTGCTCTATTTAAATGGTGTTCAATGGAATTTGTTATAAATGTATTGTTTGCCTGTAATAAGGCTGATAGTTAATGCAGTCTTTTTGGCTCCCTGGTATTGCAATATCCTAAATATCCAACATCCGTGCTAAAATAATAGTTTGGTACGGAGGAACATCCAGGGGATCGAGCCATCAACGGGCATCGGGTCATCGTGGCCAAGGGGCCTAGGGGTCCATGGCTCTTCCAGGAGGTTAACAGAGGTTAGCCTGAGGGGGTCCTTAGTTGTCCTGACGAGCCCTCGGTCAGCCTGAGCGAGCCTCGTTGGGCATGGAGGGGAGCTCGGTCTTCATAAGGGGGCACTCCGTCGGCTTGAAGGAGTCTTTCGTCCACCTGAGGGGTTCCAGTCGGCCTAATGAGCCATTGTTTGACCTGGTAGTTCCCCTGCCGGCCTGAAGCGGGCCTCAGTCGGCCTGATCGGACAGCGGGGTCCTCGGTCGGCTTGAGGGAGCCTCGGCCGGCTTGAGGGGCACTTGGTCGGCCTGAGGGCGGTCTAGTCGGTCTGACGAGCTCTTCGACCTGAGGGGGCTTCTGTCGACCTGAAGGGGTCCTCGGGTCGGCCTGGATGGGAGCTCGGTTGGCCTGAGGAGCTTTTGTTCGGCCTGAGGGGCTCTTTGTCGGCCTGAGGGACCTTTTGTCGGCATGAAGGGCCTCATGTCGGCTTGAGGGGCCTCAGTCGGCTTGAGTGGCCCTCTGTATGCCTGAGGGGACCTCGGTTGGGCTGAGTGGGCCCTGAGTGGGCCCTGAGTGGGCCCTGAGTGGGCCCTGAGTGGGCCCTGAGTGGGCCCTGAGTGGGCCCTGAGTGGGCCCTGAGTGGGCCCTGAGTGGGCCCTGAGTGGGCCCTGAGTGGGCCCTGAGTGGGCCCTGAGTGGGCCCTGAGTGGGCCCTGAGTGGGCCCTGAGTGGGCCCTGAGTGGGCCCTGAGTGGGCCCTGAGTGGGCCCTGAGTGGGCCCTGAGTGGGCCCTGAGTGGGCCCTGAGTGGGCCCTGAGTGGGCCCTGAGTGGGCCCTGAGTGGGCCCTGAGTGGGCCCTGAGTGGGCCCTGAGTGGGCCCTGAGTGGGCCCTGAGTGGGCCCTGAGTGGGCCCTGAGTGGGCCCTGAGTGGGCCCTGAGTGGGCCCTGAGTGGGCCCTGAGTGGGCCCTGAGTGGGCCCTGAGTGGGCCCTGAGTGGGCCCTGAGTGGGCCCTGAGTGGGCCCTGAGTGGGGCCCACTCCTCTGTATGCCTGAGTGGCCCTCTGTATGCTTGAGTGGCCCTCTGTATGCCTGAGTGGCCCTCTGTATGCCTGAGTGGCCCTCTGTATGCCTGAGGGGCCCTCTGTATGCCTGAGGGGCCCTCTGTATGCCTGAGGGGCCCTCTGTATGCCTGAGTGGCCCTCTGTATGCCTGAGTGGCCCTCTGTATGCCTGAGTGGCCCTCTGTATGCTTGAGTGGCCCTCTGTATGCCTGAGTGGCCCTCTGTATGCCTGAGTGGCCCTCTGTATGCCTGAGTGGCCCTCTGTATGCCTGAGTGGCCCTCTGTATGCCTGAGTGGCCCTCTGTATGCCTGAGTGGCCCTCTGTATGCCTGAGTGGCCCTCTGTATGCCTGAGTGGCCCTCTGTATGCCTGAGTGGCCCTCTGTATGCCTGAGTGGCCCTCTGTATGCCTGAGTGGCCCTCTGTATGCCTGAGTGGCCCTCTGTATGCCTGAGTGGCCCTCTGTATGCCTGAGTGGCCCTCTGTATGCCTGAGTGGCCCTCTGTATGCCTGAGTGGCCCTCTGTATGCCTGAGTGGCCCTCTGTATGCCTGAGTGGCCCTCTGTATGCCTGAGTGGCCCTCTGTATGCCTGAGTGGCCCTCTGTATGCCTGAGTGGCCCTCTGTATGCCTGAGTGGCCCTCTGTATGCCTGAGTGGCCCTCTGTATGCCTGAGTGGCCCTCTGTATGCCTGAGTGGCCCTCTGTATGCCTGAGTGGCCCTCTGTATGCCTGAGTGGCCCTCTGTATGCCTGAGTGGCCCTCTGTATGCCTGAGTGGCCCTCTGTATGCCTGAGTGGCCCTCTGTATGCCTGAGTGGCCCTCTGTATGCCTGAGTGGCCCTCTGTATGCCTGAGTGGCCCTCTGTATGCCTGAGTGGCCCTCTGTATGCCTGAGTGGCCCTCTGTATGCCTGAGTGGCCCTCTGTATGCCTGAGTGGCCCTCTGTATGCCTGAGTGGCCCTCTGTATGCCTGAGTGGCCCTCTGTATGCCTGAGTGGCCCTCTGTATGCCTGAGTGGCCCTCTGTATGCCTGAGTGGCCCTCTGTATGCCTGAGTGGCCCTCTGTATGCCTGAGTGGCCCTCTGTATGCCTGAGTGGCCCTCTGTATGCCTGAGTGGCCCTCTGTATGCCTGAGTGGCCCTCTGTATGCCTGAGTGGCCCTCTGTATGCCTGAGTGGCCCTCTGTATGCCTGAGTGGCCCTCTGTATGCCTGAGTGGCCCTCTGTATGCCTGAGTGGCCCTCTGTATGCCTGAGTGGCCCTCGGTTGGCGTGAGGGGACCTCGGTTGGCGTGAGGGGACCTCGGTTGGCGTGAGGGGCCCTCTGTATGCCTGAGTGGCCACTCTGTATGCCTGGATGGACCTCTGTATGCCTGGGTGGACCTCGGTTGGCGTGAGGGGCCCTCGGTTGGCGTGACCCAGCCAGCAATCCCGCTCCGATCGGGAGCGGGATTCCAGAGCGAATCCAAGACGGTCAGGTTTGGGATTTTCTTAGGATCGGCTTGGGATATGAAACACTTCGTACGGGGAAATACAGTCAGTTTGCCCCACCGTAACCCCAAACTTTCCCCGTACGCACGGTTGGGACGCCCCGTGCGTTGCCCGAGCCACCTATCCCGATCGGGAATCCAAAATCCCGATCGGGAATCCGAAACGTTTCCCGTGCGCCCGGTTGGGGCGCCCCGCGCGTTACCCGAGCCGCCTATGACGAATATGCATTGAAAAAGGTGCGATCCCGATCGGGAATCCCAAACGTTCCCCGTGCGTCCGGTTGGGACGCCCCGTGCGTTCCCCGAGCTGCCTTTGTGGAATACTCATTTAAAAACGTCCGACCCGATCAGGATCCCCAACCGTTCCCCGTACTGGAATCCCGACCGAATCCCAAGCTGCCCCATTCCAGCATGGAACGCCTGCGGCACTATACGTGCAAACGGGTCTTCTCTCAAAATACACTATAACAAATGACTGAAAACGTATATTAACACCAGCAGCAAGTCACACACGCTGTCGTGTCTTCATCTCTACAACTGCGCCACACCTGCTGGCTATATCGTGCGGCACCAGTTCGAAGTCCGTCGCCGGCTCCACTGGCTCCGCCGACGCCCCGGCGCTCTCTGGCGAGCGCTTGAAGGGTGGTGTTACCGTTGACTGGAGCACCCGTTTCTTCCGGGCGGGCTCCGCGCCCACTCGGCGATCTTAGGCACCCGGCAGCCACCGGGAGACGAGGTGGCACTTGTCTTGGCGGGTCGCCTTCCATATCATGAAGTGTGTCTGCAAAATGTTATAAAGTTATTGACACCATTCGTTGCTCAAATCAATTGACAGGAACTAGGAAGACTTGACAAAGATGGGACCTCGCCACGGACTCAGCACTCGGCGTACTTAGCACCGGCGCACCGGTGCTGGGTCTCGGTGCTGAGTCCGGCTAGAAGCAAAAAAAAAACAGCTAGCCGAACCAACCCTGAGGCCAATTTCACACAAATAAATTAACTTTTAATGTTGTGTAATGGCGCCACGCACTTCAACATACCCACACGCTTTACCCTCAATTTCTCAAATGAAACCTTTTTGCATCTTTCGACACCGGATGCCTGTTTTATCATAGCTCCCTGCACCAGTACGCAGTTGCACAAAACTTCCAGAGTGAATTGTTGTAGTGAGAAAATTGGCCTCTGGTGGCGATAATCTACGAAAAACTGATCATTTGGATTGCTTCAGTTCGAAAATAGTGATGAACACGTATTCAAATAAACGCACGTATTTCACACTCACAGCTCACAATTAGGTACTTAACTCCGATCACGACGCACGATTGAAAGCCTTCTGCAACTCCATGGTAAGTTGAACACTGGTAACGGTCCGGCGCCACTCACAACACTGCCGCGCAAACAGGGCCTCGGCACCAACTGCCGCGCGGACGCGTGGTTGGAAAACTGTTTGGCACGACCACCCATTGGCTGATCCAGGGGGGGGGGCGACTTTGGGCGGGCATGTGCCGGTCTGAATTTGTACAGATTCCCCAAGAAAACCTAGACTCTGATTGCTGTGAAAACGGAGCAAATTCCAAGTGTTCCCGAGGTCCGTGTTATGTGCAATTTACCCAAGCAAAGCCCAATTCTGAGGTCGGGGAAACAAAGGAAATCCCAAGCGTTCCTGAGATCCGCAATCGTGCGTTTTCCCCAAACAAATCCAGACTCAGTCGGACCTCGGTTGGCCTGAGTGGCCCTCTGTATGCCTGAGTGGCCCTCTGTATGCCTGAGTGGCCCTCTGTATGCCTGAGTGGCCCTCTGTATGCCTGAGTGGCCCTCTGTATGCCTGAGTGGCCCTCTGTATGCCTGAGTGGCCCTCTGTATGCCTGAGTGGCCCTCTGTATGCCTGAGTGGCCCTCTGTATGCCTGAGTGGCCCTCTGTATGCCTGAGTGGCCCTCTGTATGCCTGAGTGGCCCTCTGTATGCCTGAGTGGCCCTCTGTATGCCTGAGTGGCCCTCTGTATGCCTGAGTGGCCCTCTGTATGCCTGAGTGGCCCTCTGTATGCCTGAGTGGCCCTCTGTATGCCTGAGTGGCCCTCTGTATGCCTGAGGGGCCCTCTGTATGCCTGAGGGGCCCTCTGTATGCCTGAGGGGCCCTCTGTATGCCTGAGGGGCCCTCTGTATGCCTGAGGGGCCCTCTGTATGCCTGAGGGGCCCTCTGTATGCCTGAGGGGCCCTCTGTATGCCTGAGGGGCCCTCTGTATGCCTGAGGGGCCCTCTGTATGCCTGAGGGGCCCTCTGTATGCCTGAGGGGCCCTCTGTATGCCTGAGGGGCCCTCTGTATGCCTGAGGGGCCCTCGGTTGGCGTGAGGGGCCCTCGGTCGGCCCGAGTGGCTCTCGTTCAGTCTGAGGGGACCTCAGCCAGCCTGATTTGTTTCAGTCTGAGGGGTCCTTGGTCGGCCTGAAGGGCTCTGAGGCGGCCTGAAAGGGCCATCGGTCTGCCTGAGGGTATCCTCTGACGGTCTTAGGGGGATCTGGGTCGGCTTGAAGGGCCCTCGGTCGGCTTGGTCGACTTGAGAATGCCCTTTTTCGGCCTAAGGTGCCTTCGGCCAGTTTGAGGAGGTACTTTTTCGGCCTGAGGGGCCTTCGGCCAACTTGAGGAGGCCTTCGGTTGGCCTGAGGGTCCCTTAGTCGGCTTATAGGGGTCCCTAGTGTGCCTGTGGGGCTCTTCTGTCGGCTTTGGGGGCTCTCGGTCGATTTGAGTGGCCCTTGGTCGGTCTGAAGGAGAACTCAGTCGGCCTGAGGGGGCAATCGGTCGGCTCGAGTGGCTCTTGCCAGGCCTGAGCGGGCCCCAGACTGGTCTTAGGGGGCCATTGTCTAGGCCGGAAAGAACCCGGCGGTCTGAGAGGGGCTTCAGTTGGTTTGACAGTATTTTCCAGGCTGTAGGCTCTTTGTCGTTCTGAAATGACCTTTGTTGGGCCTGAGAGGGCCCTATGCCTGTCTGAGAGGTCAGTTTGCCAGTCATAAAGGACCCTTAATCGTCTCATGGGGGGCTTTTCCGGCCTAAGAGAGCCCTAAGTCCCAAGCCCTAAGTCCCTCCGCTTCTTTGAGAGGATCATCGGTCGACCAGAGATGACCACCGTCTGATCTGAGGGACATTGTCTTAAGAGGGCCATTGCCAGACCTAAGCGGGCCCTGTGCAAGTTTGAGAAAGCTCTCGGCCATTCTGGAGAGCCCTTCAACGGACTGAGGGAGCCATTGGTCGGCCGGAAGCAGTCTTGCAGACTCTGAGTCGGAATCTGAGTCTATCGGAGTCGGTAATTTTTGCCGGAGTCTGAGTCGGTTAGATTTTGCCAACTCCGGCTGGCATGTGCAAATTATGTATGAGATACGTGTTTTTGCAGATGCATTTTGCATTGGCCACCGATGGCGATAATTTAACATTTTACGGCTTCGAAATTGTATTGCTGTTCTTTAAACAAAAATAATGATATGACCAGTCAGTATTTACCTATCAATTTCTTAACTAGTAATTTGTCAATTTTATGGGCTGGAAGAAGGAAATTGATGAGAAAAAAAGGAAATTTTTCCGGTATGAAACGGACAAAATGGTTCCATAATTGTAATAATTGTAATAGTTTTATAATAAGTATATTATATAATAATTATACACTATATATACATATAGTATTGGACATTTAGTTTCAACTTGAGCATTCGGCCGTTGGGCCCCCCCAACCGATTTCATAAAGTTCCACCACTGTTGCCACCCCAAAATTTAGGCCACCGTCAAAATTTGACCGGTGCTGTTTTGTCAATCGTGGATTCCGACCGCTGTGAACATATATGGAACAGTTCCCTTCGTCGACCAATGCAAATTTGAGTCGCGTTGGTATATATTGCTATTCAAACTTCTATCCAGTCATGACCATAATATTCGCCAATTTGACCCAAACTTTCGCTCTGTATCGGATAATCTAAATTGACGTATCTAACCGAGAGCACGCCAATGCAACAGCTGTGCCAGCGCCACTGAGCGGGGCAGGACAGGGTGGCGGCAACGGACAGAGCAAGGCCAAGCAGGGCGGGACAGGGTAGGGCTGGACAGGACAGGGACGGACAGAGGTGGGGCAGGGGCGGGGCAGAGGCAAGACAGGGCAGGACGGGGCAGGACATGGCAGAATATATGGCGGGACAGGACAGGAGCAGAATATATGGCAGGGCAGGGCAAAGCAAAGCAAGACGGGGGTGGGGCAGGGCAGAGGCAGGGCACGACAGGGCACGACAGGGCACAGGCGAGAAGAGCAGGGCAGACGCGTAATATTTTAATTAAAGAAATACAATATAATTAATGTTAACCCGTGCATACTGCACAGCCGGGGTTCGCGCCAACCACAGACTGCCGGGAGGGGCGGATAGCCGCCCCCTAAGCTCTAAAAACCACACTGTGTAGCGTTAATGCAAACGACGTTAGATAACTCGGGACAAGCTCTATCGAAAGTTTACCGGCCATTTCTTAGGCCGGTCAATATTGAGGTCACCAAAATTCATCAAAAGTAAAATTTCGCCTATATATGGGTGTCCTTAAAGGGAAATAATGACCTTTTGATTTTGTTAGCAACAATTTCTTAGGCTACCGTTATAGTTTTACAATTATTTTATTTAAATTTAAGAATTAAATAAAATTATTCCCAAATTCAAAGTTGTAAGTTTGGAAAAAATAAAAAACAAGTACCTTGTGTACTTCATGAAGGTCATTGACAAATTCGTCCTTCCCTACCATTGTTTACAACGAGTGCGGCATTTGTGGAGGCTCTGTGACGTTTCCGATCAAACTGATCCGTGAAGCAATCCGTGAAGCATCCGTGATGCATGTGTTATGTCTTCATGTAATCGATTGCACAAATCGATAGAAACTCTTGCAAAGCATATCTAGCCTTCAGCCGCAGATAAGTACGCCAGAAAGAACAGCACGTGTCCGTATATTAACTTAGCCGGAAGGAAGAAAGTTCCGTACAACACCGTCATGTAGAAAAGAAAAGTATGAATGTAAACAAATGCAATAATGACGCGGCGCGGCAAAATACGGCAGAAACAACGCAACCAAATCAAAACATAATGTAACAAGCGCGACACAACACCGCCCTCTCTAAACGTTAACCCGACTCTCACATTGAACACTGAACAGTACACTTCAGCGTGTCGGGTTCGCGCAGCTAAGGGGTGTAGCGCACAGGAGGGCGCGGCGTCCTCAGACTTCTCCTCGGAAGCGTAGGAGCCTCTGGAGGAGGAGAAGGAGGAGGAATTCGCTCTCGCGGAGTGGAGGGATCACTCGGAGAGCTCGTTACCTCGGGCACGGCGTCATCACCCACGCTTCCTGGCCACACAAATGGCTCGGCGCCGGCGGACTGGCGGTCTGCCGCCGGAGCCCCGACCAGGCGTCTAGCATGCACTCGTTGCCCGTCCATGAGCCTGTAACTCACCGGGCCAGTCTGCCGATCGATGGCAACTGCTGGCTCCGCAGACACCTTCCCGGTTCTGGGGTGTCGCACGCGGACGCGGTCGCCAGCTTGCCACGTCGGCGGCTTGCCCGCTCGGCGGGCGTCGTACCACTGTTTGTACCCGGCCTGGTACTTCTCGGCGTGAGCCGTGAGCTGTCCGTCCCGCGCGACAGGCAGCGGCAGCACGTCCAGGCCTGTTCTCATCTCACGTCCCCGCATGGCGCAGAATGGAGACAGGCCTGTTGCCGGGTGCACTGTAGCCCGGTACGACTGTAGGAAGGCCTGCACGTTTTGGGTTCTGGACTGGTGCAGTATGCCAGCAGACAGGATAGCACCCTTCACAGTCCTGTTAAGGCGCTCAACCATGCCGCACGTCTGCGGCGAGTACGGGCTACTGAACAGGTGGCGGACGCCTACTGTCCGCAGGAACTGAGCCAGCTCCGCCGCTCGAAACTGAGGGCCATTATCAGAAACCAGCTCCTCCGGCACCCCTTCCCGTGTGAACATCTGTCGGAGGAATTGTACGACTGCTCCGGCAGTCACCTCGCCGCAGAGGGCTACCTCCGGCCACCGACTGAACATGTCGACCAAAACGATGCCAAATCGTTCCTGGGGAGGGCCAGGCATCGGCCCTATAATGTCTATCATTACCTTCCGCCACGGTCCCTCAGGCAGCGGGATCGGATGCAGCGGAGGCCGGCAGGGCTTCAGGTGCGCATCGTGTACCACACAGAGAGCGCAGTTGCGCAGCAGTGCCCCTGCCTCGCCGTCCATGCCAGGCCACCAAAACTTATCTCGGAGACGCTGTTTGGTCCGGACAAGTCCCTGGTGCGACTCATGTGCGTTAGAAACAACGCGGGCGCGCAGTGCCGTTGGCACGACCAGCCGCTCCCCCCTGAAAAGGAGAGGGCCCGAGCAGGACAGTTCTTCTCGCACAGAAAAGTACGGTGCCGCCTGAGCGTCGGTGTCCTGGTGCGACCGCGGCCAGCGGCTACCGACGTACTCACGGACAGTAGCACATGTCGCATCCACCGCTGAGACATCACGCATCTCCGTCTCAGAGATGGCGGCGGGCGCCGTGAGATAAGCGATCAGCACGGAGTCATCATCCTCCCACTCCGAAGTAGGCAGGGGCAGGCGCGACAGACCGTCAGCCACCAGGTTTGTAGCCGACCGGATATACTCTACATCGAACGCGTACTCCATCAAGCGCGCCTCCCACCTGGCCACTCGGCGACCGACCCGGTTGGAACCTTTGGGCCCGTAGATGGCGCAGAGTGCCTGGTGGTCCGTCCTCAGCGTGAACCTTCTACCCCACAGGTAGGGACGCCACTTCTCTACCGCCCACACGCAGCACAGTGCTTCCTTCTCTACGGTAGAGTAACCTTTCTCTGCATTAGAGAAGGTTTTTGAGGCGTACGACACCACCTCCTCGCTCCCCCGGCCGTCAGCTGACTGAGGCGAGCTCCGCAACCAACATCACTAGCATCGCACGTCAGCACAGTGTGCTTGGCCGGGTCGAATGCCCGTAAGGCAGGCGCCTGGGAAATCGCCTCCTTGACCCGCCGAACTACTGCAGAATGGTCCGGTGACCACACGAACGGGTCGGCTTTGAGAGCCGCCCGCAGGGGCTCGACCTGCGTCGAAAACCCAGGCACGAATCGGGCGTGGTAGCTTACTGCACCGAGGAACGCCTGCAGCTCGCGGGCGTTGGACGGATCAGAGCTCTGCACGAGTGGTGCGATCCGCTCCGGATCGATACGGATCCCGTCCTCCGCTACCACGTACCCGAGGAACTGGCTCGAGTTAACGCTGCGCACACACTTTGCGGCGTTAATCTGCACGTTGTGCCGTCGGAAGGCAGCCTCGACCGCGGCAACTCTGCGGTCGTGCTCGGCACGTGACGCTGCATGGACCACGACGTCGTCTAAATAGACGACCACACCCTCCAGACCACGGAGGATGCTCTCCATCACCTGCTGGAAGCACGGACCAGCACTGGACAGACCGAAGGGAACCCGTGTGAACCGCCTGAGACCCACCGGAGAAGCGAAAGTAGTCAGATGCCGGCTATCCGGATGGAGGGGCAGCTGGTGGTAGGCGTCCTTCAAGTCCAGGTTTGTGAACCACCTGGAACCACGCAGCTCGTGTAGCATGTCCTCCATGTGAGGAAGGGGGTAACCGTCCGTTACAACCGCCCTATTCACCTCACGCAGGTCTACGCACAGACGCAGGTCCCCGTTCCTCTTTTTTGCCACTACCAGGGGTGACACCCACTCTGAAGCAGTGACGGGTTCGATGACCCCTGCCCGCTCGAGCTCTGCTAACCGCTCTCTCACCTTGTCACGGATGGACCACGGAAGGCGTCTCAGATGCTGGCGGACAGGTTGGACCGCAGGATCGATGGTCACCTTGTGCTGGAACCCGGTGATCGGAGAAGGTCCACAGGAAGGCTCGGCAGGGACGGCAGAAGGAGGGCTGGGTACATCCTGTGATACATGGCATACACGGTTATTTACAACATTCACGCCGAACACTTCCATCACATCCAGTCCCATGATTGGAACCCCGTGGGGCACGACATACACTTTTACGCAAACTGTGTTGCCCTTGTACCTGACTGGTACTTCACACGTACCGAGCATCTGGAGCTGAGCTCCACCATACGCCTGCAGTACCTCTGTAGGTGGCTGTAGCACAGCATTCGTGGGCATGTAACACTTCGGAAGCAGTGTGACAGGTGAACCAGTGTCCACTACCATGTCCACATTCCTACCACACACTGACACTGTGGCTCGCAGCTGGCCCTGGCCCACAGCCAAAACACTCATTGCATGTACAGCTCGAGCACCAGTGACTGTACGAGCACCCTTACACAAAGCAGCATAGTGACCCTTTTTACCACAGTTGTGACATGTTACGTTTTTAGCAGGGCACGCGAGGCTCTTTGCATAGTGCTCGCCGCCACAGCAAAAACATGTGGGTCGCACATCACTACTGGGGCCCGGCCCTGGCCTGGGTTGGGTCACTGAACCTGGTCTGGGTCCGGCAGGGAACCGCCTCCTGGCCCCGACCCGCTGCTGCTGGGTGACGGCCCCGACCAGCCCCTCGGGAAACAGGGGCCCGCTGCATCGCCGTAGCCTCTCTGGACGCCGTCTCCACCGACTCGGCGATCCGCAGGGTCTTGGTAAGGGTCAGGTCGGACTCCATCAGCAGGCGTTGCCTGAGAGTGGCTGAGGTTTTCTCCACTACTTGGTCCCGTATAAACTCCTCGGCCCTCTCACCGTAGTCGCACGTGGCGGCCAGCTGCCGCAGCACACTCACCCACTGAGCAGTGGTCTCCGAGGACTGTTGCCGCCGGCAGCGGAACCTGTATCACTCGCCAACCACGTTAGTCTTGGGGCCGAAAAACCCTTCAAGCACACGCTTAGTGTGCGCCAGGTCTGTCTCACCTTCTGCCTTAGGCACCGGAGGCAGCGTGAGGAAGATCCGCTGACCCTCACTTCCCAGGCAGTGCAGCAGTACTGCCTTCTGGCGAGCAAGACTGAAAGTATCGCCCCCGATCGCAAGCAAATAGTTGTCAAACTGGGCGATCCACACCGACCATGGCATGGCAGGGTCACCCGGAGACGGCAAAAATGGCGCAGGGGCTGACTGGAAAAACTCCATTTCTCCGCACAATAGTTCGCACCTCGTTGCCAAAATATGTTATGTCTTCATGTAATCGATTGCACAAATCGATAGAAACTCTTGCAAAGCATATCTAGCCTTCAGCCGCAGATAAGTACGCCAGAAAGAACAGCATGTGTCCGTATATTAACTTAGCCGGAAGGAAGAAAGTTCCGTACAACACCGTCATGTAGAAAAGAAAAGTATGAATGTAAACAAATGCAATAATGACGCGGCGCGGCAAAATACGGCAGAAACAACGCAACCAAATCAAAACATAATGTAACAAGCGCGACACAACAGCATGACTGACTATCAGTATAAGTCATGAATAACAACAACATGCAAACTATACCAACTCGAATGAAATAAGGGCGGAATGATTTGAACCCCAGCCAAGCATGTTTTCGCAAAGCACTCGGCACTGCGCCACAGTAGCAAAAGGCGAGTGAAATGCATATTGGATACAATATTATTACGTCATAAGTTTCTGAAGTGTCGACTACTATGAAATACAGTGATACAATACCTTTAATAATGATTAACAAGAAAATTCAAACTTAAAAACAATAATTTGAATAAGTCTTCAATTAGCTTTCAGCTAAAAATCAGATATATTTTGCAATGCTACACAAGAATGGCACCAGTGACGTCATTAACAAAGCCTGCTACGGGGCTTGGGTATACTAATCAGGAACAACTCGCCACAATGGTTAAGTGCGCCGAGAAGCATGACAATGACTTTGTAAACAAATCGCCGACGCTAAATAGGTCGCCGTCGATGTGCATCGATGAGCTTCCGATTTAATTGCCAGTCTTGTTATTGTTTGTTAGTTTTGTGGGGAAAAATTATAATTTTTGCATAATATAAAGCATAGTGTTATACACAGCCACATACAAATTATACAAAACTCCTAATGTTGAAAACAAATGAATCGATTTTCACAAATTGAGGGTCGCAACCACTAACTATGCCGCCGTTGATGTGTATCGATGAGCTTCCGATTTTATTGCCACTTTTTCCAATGGCTGTTAGTTTTAGAAGATCGCCGGGCATATAATCACAACAAGCCGAACGCACATATATTTTCCACTCCATTGCGTAAAAAAGCAATACGGGAAAAGCCCGCAGTTTGATGAGGACCAAAAGTACTTGCAAGTACCGGTCGTTAAAAGTGTGGAACGCTTATCAACTTTAACTTGAAATATCTTTCGGTAGGAAAGTTTCCATGCAAAATGTGATGAATTTACAATATAATTTGGTCTCGTCTGGCGATTTCAAGTGCTAACTCCATTTTTGTGGGGAAAAGGTCATTATTTCCCTTTAACAAAACCATATCTCGATAACTCAAAGCGTTAGCGACACGCGTGTTGCTACACGCGTGTGTATAATTTCGTCTAATCATACGGTGCCGAGGAATTCTGTAAGACGAAACGCTTCCACTGGGTGGTGTGTTTGCTGTTCCTATGTCCTTATAGGTCATTGTCTTGACATTAAAGGGAATAGGTCACCTTGAAAGTCGTCTTGAAATATGGCCATACGGGGCATTTCGAGCTGCAAAAAAAAACTAATGTCATTTGTTTGGTCGATATAGATATCCGTTGAAAAATGGGCATGTTTCTCTTTTCGCCTTCATGGCCATAAACTTCATGACAATTATGACGTCATCCATATGGTAGCTTGGATATGGAAACTATTGTACACAATAACGACGGACTTTAGGCATATATACGTAGGCTGATTGTAACGTAAACAACCGTTGTGAGGACCCGAAACAAGTTTCGGGGAAATACCAACTTTTTCTTCTAAAAGTGGCCCACTAGTCCTGTGTCGAAATTCCTTAAAGGGAATAGTTCACCTTTAACATGTTTTTTTTTACTGAGATAGCAGATGTGTAGAGCAGATCTAAAAATGGGTTGTGGAGAAATAATTACCTCCCTACGTTAAGTAATTTCGACACGGGACTAGCGGGCCTGGTTTCATGTCCGCTGTTCCGGGCCACGATCGGGACAGGAACGCTCGCCGCCGGAGGCAGGACACTCTCTGGCACGTAGTCTCTGATCACGACGCCTCGCTAATATTCGCTCAGCCGCTCGGGCGGCGCGGTAGCCCCTTGTCAGAGACTACTTGGCGTCAGGCGGAGCGGGGCGGAGCCAGAACGCCAGCTGTCGTCGACCATCGTACGATTTCTCGTGAAATACGAAGAGAAACTTACTTCTTTCTCCACATAGTTGTCCAAACCAAAGTCATATTCGTAGTTTTGAGCTCAAGGTGCACCGTATGGTTGAATTTCAGGACAACTTTCAAGGTGACTTATGTATTCCCTTTAACGTAGGGAGATAATTTGTTTTTCTCACACAAACCATTTTTCGATCTGTTCTACAAATCTGCTATCTCAATTCAAAACCCCATGTTATAGGTGAACTATTTCCTTTAAACAACTTGCAGGTGTATGCCAATTACGAAAAAATTATTATACTTTATTCGGTACTTTACCTCTGCCCACCGCAACATTCAAACATTGCCTTACATATATGTGTAGCGGGTTCCTGTTCCTGCCTTTCAGGTAGTGTCTCCGTCTCTCATACCAATCTAGTTTGATAACGAGCCTCTGTATTGTTCCACATGCTTCCACATGACTTTATCATCATGGTTCCACATGACCGTGCTGCCACAATCGCCACGCCGATCCGATCCCGACGCAACACCCGCAACCCCCATCACGACAAAAGCGACGCTGGTTCCGCGCGCGGCTGGCGGTTTCCCTAGGGAACAGCGCCACTGAAATATTTTACAACCGTTACATATGTAAGAAACGAGTACTCGTTTCTTCTAATTCCTGTCCAACGTACTGAGTTCCAAGATTATACTTACAATAGCTATTATTCGCTAATTACCGAGCGGGCGCGAAGCGCCCGCGAGGTTTCTCGTCAAGTTACTAGACAAATTTGCATTTGACCCGGCCCGACCCGGCCCGACACGGCCGTACATACTTTTTTCAGAAGCTAATAACATTGCAATCACTGCTCCAATTGAGTTCGGGTTTTCAACATTTGGATAGGACCATCAAATCAATTTTATTTTTGGTATGGTACGTTCTGATAGGGGTGGTACCACAGCGCGTGGCACACGCAAACGTCGAAATGAACAAATCATTATTGATCAAAAATGGCTTCATTGATCTAGGCATTAATTTATACGACCAGTAAAACGCCTTTTTGGGCGATGACCGAGCGGGCGTGCTCTGGTAAAGCTTAAACGGGTTTGAAATATGAAACGGTGCGGGAGCACACGTGGTAGTAACACATAGTTCTTTTAGTCCTTTTATTCCTTTGATTCCTTTGATTCCTTTTAGTCCTTTTAGTCCTTTTAGTCCTTTTAGTCCTTTTAGTCCTTTTAGTCCTTTGAGTCCTTTTAATCCTTTTAGTCTTCGATATAAATTGCCAGGCCTCAATGCCTGCCAATATTAAAATTAAGTTTTATTAAATTATTCATGATCTCCTTTCTCGAATCCGCCAAAGGGGAGGACGTCCTGAGCAGTGAGCGCTGCATGCTTCAGCGTAAACAAAATTAATTACCGAGCAGGCGCGAAGCGCCCGTGTGGTTTCTCGTCAACTTACTAGACAAGTGTACATTTGACCCGGCCCGAACCGGCTCGACACGGCCCGAACCGGCCCATACCGGCCCGGACCGGCCGGACTTTTCGGAAGCTAATAACTTTGCAACTACTGCTCCGATTGAGAGCGGATTTTCACCATTGGATAGGACCATCCAATCAATTTTGATTTTGGTATGGTGCGTTCTGATAGGGGTAGTACCACAGCGCGTGGCACATGCAAACGTCGAAATGAACAAAAATAATTAATGATCAAAAATGGTTTGATTTATCAAAGCATTAATGTATACGAGGAAGCATGCAGCGCTCAGGACGTACTCACTTTTGGCGGATTCGTGAAAAGAGATCATGAACAATTGAATACAACTTAATTTTGATGTTTGTCCCAGGGAAAACAAATATCCTTTAATAGATTTTGACTGGGGGGGGGGGGGCACCCCACACATTTTTTCCGATGATAGGCTTTGGACATCCACCTGCCAAATCTTGTTGTACTTTCGGGTTTCGCGTACGGCACATGAACTGTACTTGTCCGAATCACAAAAGTTGCATTTAATTTTATCTGACACACAGAAGCAGATATGAAGAGAAGAACGGGCACCGAAATGTTTGAAGCCTTAAAATGCTCGCCGAAGGCGCGCAAATTTTTCCTGTTCAAGTTACCGAATTTCTTCTTTTCTGAATGTATGACTGATGCTATTCGACCTGTATTCTCAGTAGGTAATCTACGGTATTTATTATTTTGTTATTACTTCTCAGTATGTATTTGTATCTGTCAACTAAGTATTGCTATTGTCACTCATCATATAAAACAAGCGCGAGGTAGAGGATTTGTGATCAAGGTAAACGTTAAGTAGACGTACGCGCGTTTTTATGTAAAAGTCCATTTAATTTGTATGAATATTTAACTGCCATTAATTGAATTAGCTAATTGAGTATTCCTAGTTACGTCACCTAAACGAGAGTGATGATAAAGTGGTGATGATTAATTATTAAAGTATGCATGACACAGCGTAGAGGTAATGGGGGTACGAGTAATGCAACTGAGTGCAAGGAAACCGATCTTTAAGGAGGTAGGTACTCGAACTGACATAGCCCACACCCTGCTGGCGGAATGTTTGAAGACCTCAACAACAAGTTTTTCCCGAAATGACTAGAAAGCGGTGGTGCGGGAGTCCCGCAATTCTTGCTTTCACCTAATCACTGATCTTTGGCGTAACCTTTCTAAAATTGCTGACCAAAGGTAATTTTAGGTCACGGCCTCAGATCAAGAGCCAGGTAAACCCACCTTCGAAAAAGTTTGAAGTGGCGTAAATTACATTGTGTTTGTCTCGTCGAGACGCGTTTCGCAATATGCAACATCACATGACCTTGACCTGAAATCAAAGTTTTGATTGGTCAAACCCGGTCATGCTTGGTGTGACTGAAAGCATCTTGATGAGACAAACACGATGATGTGGAAATCATTATCATATTTATTATGTTAATAATTATTAAAGGGAGATAATCACCTTTCGATTTTGTTAGCAACAATTTCTTTGGCTACCGTTATGATATTAAAATGTTATCTAAATTTAAGAATTATATAAAATTATACCCTGATTCAAAGTTGGAAGTTTGGGAAAATTAATGATCGGTATTTTCCCTCCACTATTGGAAAGCGCAACATCAACATCGCTTTTGCATCTATCTGTTCAACGTTGTTGAATGGACACTTGTAAACAATACGTCGACACTAAATAGGTCGCCGTAGTTGAGCTTGCCACCGGCCGGCCGGTGCCAAGCTAAACTGCCGATGTCAATGCACCTTTTTTCAAATGATTGTTGATTGTTCATAATTTTTTGGGCACATTTTCGCAAAAGATAGTGCAGGAAACATATGGCGTACCTTCATGATAAATAACAATGCGTAGGGAGGCTAATTTACTGAATTCGTTACCGAGTACTTGCTGAGTACCGACTGATATAAGCGTGGATCGCTTATCGGTAGGAAACTGCCAATGTCTTTCGGTAGGAATGTTTATATGCAAAATGTGATGAATTAACATCATATTTTGGCCTCGTATATCGATTTCAGGTGCTAACTCCATTTTTGTGGAAAAGGTGATTATCTCCCTTTAACGAAAACTGTTATTTAGCAAATAGCTAGCATAACCTTTCGGTGACTTCCTAAAGCTAAACTATTGGGGTGTTCTTAAATGGAGGACACCTTTTCAAGAGTTATCGATTGTTTTTCTGTTTATTCCCTGCGATCTTAGTTCCCTAGGCGATAAAAGGCGCTGGGGCAGAGTCCACAAGATGCCAAATTTTACATTTGATGACTTCTGGGGACCTTAACTGCGGCGCTGCGCCATTTGTGGAGGGGGTGTTCGTTAGACCCCATAGCAAGGCGTGGAAATCTCGAGGCCCTGCCGGGCTCGGGAAAACTGGGTCAAGAGCTGGGAAAATAGTTGTAGCTATGGGTCTGAGACGGTACCGTATTCAGGATTCACTCCAGAAGGGGCAATTTTTGCTCAGGGGGGCATAAAGTACCCCCACAAAAAAAAATATACGGATTTGGCCCACTATATTTTTAAAAGGGCATATTTTCACCATTTTTCTCTTAAACAAAAAATATTTTTTTCGACTAAAGGGGGCACGTACAGACCTTCGGGGGGGCAATTTCCCAGTTTGATCCCCCCTTGTGTACACCTATGGTCTGAGACACACTGTCTCTTAGGCTCAAGCGGTTAAATGCCGTGGGTCGAACCCGGGGGTAATGGAAGAGGCGAGGGAGCAAGGGGAGCAGCTGTTCAAGAAGTTCGAGAGATAAACAATATGCTTTGCTCCCATAAAAACTCGAGAGGGACCGTCTGAAAAACGAATAGAAAACTTTTGGAAGGGTCTTCATCAGGCCTGACGAGGCTCCTCTCGGCCCGGCACGGTGCCCTCTCAGACCGACCGAGAGCACCCCAGGCTGACCGTGGACCCTTTCAGACCAGCATCTTATCAGATCTTATCAAGACCTGCCAGAGACCTACAGGACCAAGGCCCTCTAACCGGCTGAGGGCCACCTCAGGCCCTCAACCGGTCGTGACATACGAGAGTACTTCTTTGGTTTGGTTTCATTTGTGGACCAAGCACTACATTCTCTTGGAACCAAGGCAATCATTGGAACTCGCACCCTGTTCCGAGAGATATTGGTGGCCGGGTCGAAATATTTGAACCCCTGTCCCTGGCAAAGGAAACAAACTTATCCTTCCACTGTGCCGATTGCCACCAAATAGCACTTGTTCATTGTCCAGACACTGGTCAGAATCGTCTTTTCTGCGCCGAAACTGAAGCGATATTTGCCATAACATTATTATCTGAGTTATATTTACTTATTTGATCGCTCTCGTTATTAAATTTGAGTGTATTAAAAAAAATTGCATTCATTTACTCCACCGATGTCGTTTTTTATATACATCCGATGACAAATAGGTGCCCCCCCCCAGTGACGCGATTTTGCCTCTACTGGGGGGGGGGGGGGGGGGCTGGCGGCTTCACTGTGGAGCCGCAGCCCCCCCCCCCTCAGTCAACATGTTAGAGGAGGCCCTGCAGGGAAGCAACAGATACCGCTCGGTTACCGCCGATTAAGGCGTTTTACTGGTGCTTATATTAATAATGCCGTTTTTGATCAAGAATGACTTTTGTTCATTTCGACGTGTGCGTGTGCCACGCGCTGTGGTACCGCCCATATCAGAGCGCACCACACCAAAATCAAAATGTATTTGATGGTCCTATCCAATGGTGAAAACCCGATCTCAATCGGAGCAGTGGTTGCAAAGTTATTAGCTTCCGAAAAGCGTCTGTATGGTCGGTTCGGGCCGGGTCAAATGTAAATTTGTCTAGTAAGTTGACGAGAAACCTCACGGCCGCTTCGCGCCTGCTCGGTAATTACACAGGTATATTTAATATGGCTATTTTGACAAACAACAAATAATAATATTTCAAAAATTTCAAAAATGTGAAAGTCAAGCGAAGGTTCAAAACAAAATAATATCTAGACATACCTATACTCACCAGTAAAACGCCTTTTTGGGCGATGACCGAGTGGGTGCGCACTGGTAAAGCTAAAACAGGTTTGAAATATGAAACGGTACGGGAGCACACGTGGTAGCAGCCGTTTTCACGAAGGATTTTGCGTTTGGGGCGTTTGGGGCGTTTGGGGTTTGGGGCCAGCTATGGCCACGTGACACGGTGTTTGGTCCAAAACTCAAAAACTCAAAAAATCAAAAACTCAACTTCAAAACTCCATAATTCCATAATTCCAAAATACAAAAAAAAACTTAAAAAAATCAAAAAAATCAAAATTCCAAAATGTACAACCAACCTTCGGACCGGCGATGGCCCATAGTATTGCCCCGCGCATATCCGAATAATATTAGATTGGTTGTAACTGGGAGCGGCAGGGCCGGCCAGTCAGCGCGCTGCCGCTGCTGCAGGACGGTCCGCCCCTGCCAGGCGCCGGCTACGACGGCGACAGTGTACACGCTGGACCGGAAGCACCGTCTGTCACCTGTCGCGTCGGCGGATCACCACCGGTAGCCTCCCAGGACTCGCCAAAGAAGGCGGAAACTGCCAAGCCGAGCCCCTCCCTCCTGGCGAACCTCAGCGGAAGCGGGTTCTGAACCGACGCTGCCGTGCCCTTCCCTTGGCCACAGTAGCCTCCCTCCGTGTATGGGCATATGTTCCTCCTAATGTGTCTTTAGAAGGTTGTGCCCGTATGAATAAAGTTCGCATATGGTTGAATATCCGAATAAACGAAGGTTGGTTGTATCCGAAGGTTGGTTGCACCATTGGAATAACACTTCGGAATTTTGACATTTGGGAATTTTGACATTTGGGAATTTTGACATTTTGGAATTTGAGTTTCGGAGTTTCGGAGTTTCGGAGTTTTGGAGTTTTGGAGTTTTGGAGTTTTGGAGTTTTAGAGTTTTAGAGTTTTAGAGTTTTAGAGTTTTAGAGTTTTAGAGTTTTAGAGTTTTAGAGTTTTAGAGTTTTAGAGTTTTAGAGTTTTAGAGTTTTAGAGTTTTAGAGTTTTAGAGTTTTAGAGTTTTAGAGTTTTAGAGTTTGGGAGTTTGGGAGTTTGGGAGTTTGGGAGTTTGGGAGTTTGGGAGTTTGGGAGTTTGGGAGTTTGGGAGTTTTAGAGTTTGGGAGTTTGGGAGTTTGGGAGTTGTGGACCAAACACCGTGTCACGTGGCCATAGCTGGCCCCAAACGCCCCAATCGCCCCAAGCGCAAAATCCTTCGTGAAAACGGCTAGTAGCACATAGTCCTTTTAGTCCGTTTAGTCTTCCATACAAATTGCCAGGCCTCCATGCATGCCAACATACAAATTAAGTTTGATTAAATTGTACATGATCTCCTTTTATATATATATTGGATGGCTGTAATAAGCATCATTGTGATTATGTCTTTAAAAGTTATATTGAAATACCTTGTGCTCATGATAGTCAGAAAAGATCGAAAATCAGAAATAAAGGACAAAAAACTTATATTGCGCCTTGCGGCTTCGCCAGAGTTGCTTGTCTGTTTGTTTCTCCGAGGCGTTTGGCCACAGCTCGCTGACGAAAAGGCACAGCAATACGCGCGTGGCACCGTTTGACTGACGAAGCCGCAAGGCGCAATATAAGTTATTTTGTCCTTTATTTTTCTGATTTTCGTTTTTTTCTGACTTATCATGAGCACATGCTATTTCAATATAGCTTTTGAAGACATTATCTCCTTTCTCGAATCCGCCAAAAGGGAGTACGTCCTGAGCGCTGCATCCTTCAGCGTATACAAAACGAACGCTTAGATAAATCGAGCCATTTTTGATCAATCATTATTTTTGTTCATTTCGACGTCTGCGGGTGCCACGAGCTGTGGTACCACCCCATCAGAACGCACCATAACAACATCAAAATTGATTTGATGGTCCTATCCAATGGTGAAATCCCGATCTCAATCAGAGCAGTAGTTGCAAAGTAGCTTCCGAAAAGCGTCTGTATGGCCGGGTCGGGCCAGTTCGGGCCGGTCCAAATGTAAATTTGTCTAGTAAGTTGATGAGAAACCTCACGGGCGCTTCGCGCCCGCTCGGTAATACATCAGAAGGCCTACCAGAATGCAATAAATTCAGTTAAGAAAAAGGTCAGAGCAGCTAAAAGGGCAAAGGAACTTGATTTAGATAACCTTCATTGTAATCACATTGCAATGCAGATAAAGTTCTTCAGCTTGATAAGTTCAGTATAGTTTTTAAAAAAATATAGGTCCATTTAAGGTAAATGTGTTGGTAAGCAATGACGGTGAAATGGTTATGCTTAATGATCAGTTCCAATCTGTCTTTACTATCGAGGACCAGAGTAGTATTGCAGTACTTCAGCCCGAGCCAGATACCGAGGAGACTATAGGAGAGCTAGGTAGCATAAGTAGTGAACTTGTTCTGGAATATCTAAAGAAAGTAAGGCCAAACAAGGCAGAAGGACCCGATGAAATCCATGCTAGACTTTTAAGAGGATCTGAAAGAGTTGTCAGTTCCATTAGCCATAATGTTTATAAATCACTCGCAGAGACAAATTCCACTTTATTGGAAAAGAGCAAATGTTGTTCCTATTCATAAAAAGGGAGATAAAAGTAAAGAGGAAAGCTATAGACCAATTAGTCTGACCTCATTAGTCTGCAAGGTGCTTGAATCAATCATCGAAGATAAGATTGTTGAATTCTTGGAACAAAATTAACTCATCAAGGATACACAGCATGGCTTTAGGAAGGGCCGTTCTTGTTTAACTAATCTTCTGGAGTCACCGCGAAGTCTTGAAATTTGTAGACGAAAATTGTAGCACTTAGAATGTTAGGAGCCATTAACATAAACGAGACGAGTTGTCAGGATTATTAGAGGAAGACATGATCAGGATGTTTTCCAATCAGATTGGTCAGACAAGCTAGTTGAGTAGTCTAAAGCATGGCAGATACAATTTAGCTTGAGTAAATGTAAGATTATGTACGCTGGACGAGTTAGCAGTAAACATAGGTATGAAATGGGTAGGCAGAAACTGGAGCAGATTGAAAAGGAAAGATTTAGTTGTCTTGGTAAACAATAGACTATCGACGTCAGACCTGGTTGTAGAAGCTAGGAAAAAGGCACTTAGAATGCTAGGGGCCATTAACATAAATGTTTACTACGAGAGTGAAAAGGTAATAACAAAACTGTATTGTACATACGTTAGCCCACATTTGGAGTATTGTGTGCAAGCCTGGTCTCCAACATATGCGAAAGATTGCTGGTTGTTAGAAAGAGTTAAAAAAGGGCAACCAAAATGGTTAATTGTGTAGTTTACCTTATCAAGATAGATTAAAGAAATTGGGTATGTTTCTACTTAGATATAGAAGGCTAAGAGGAGATCTAATTGAAGTCTTCAAACTTGTAAATGGTCAGCATTCTGGATATTTGAAAGGGAATGTTTGAGTTAACTAGGGAAACTCTAGGTAGAGGTCATCAGCATAAACTCATTATGAAACAAAGTAGGACTAGTCTACGACAGCCATTTTTCAGTAGAAGGGTTGTAGGACATTGGAATAAGCTACCAGGGGATGTCGCTGATGCTTCCTTCAAAATTATATTAGATAAATACTTTACAGAGAAGGGATTAGTTCATAAATACTCGTGGGATTAGGCTTCTTCTAAGCAGGTAGAGTAAGGTGATTTGAAGGGGCGAGACTGGTGGGGGGGGGGGGGGGGGGGGTTGGAACCTCAGATGGGCCCAATAGGCTCTTTGTTGCACTTTTCTTGTATGTCTGTCTTTATCAGTGTTCATTTTTTAGGACCGACATCGATGTGAACGTTTGTATTTCATCAATGGCTCCGTTAATGGACTCTGATTGAATTTTAGCTCATTCTTGATGACCCAGGTGCAATTGTTGCTCAGCTGACCTATGCGAGGTCAGCTGAGGTCATCTGAGGTCACCAACACTTTGTTACCAATAGCTCTTGATATAATAAAGATAGAGACATGCGAATGGCACCACTGTGTTTGTCTCGTGAAGACGCATTTCCCCATATGTACATGACCTACCTGGGTCACCAAATTGACCTTGACCTGAGGTTAAGTTTTGAAGTTGACCTAACCTGGTCACCATTAATGTGGCGAAGCGTCTTGACGAGACAAACACGATGGTGTTAAGGTTATTGCTCCATGTTCAACCGATATAAAGTAATTCACGAAACACTTTGGCAGAAAATGCCATCGTTAGCTTTGGTGACTTCTGCCATTGACCTGGGCTAAAATTTGAGCGAACTGTTGCCGATTGTATTTTCCATGGGCTTTCGCTTTTTGTTTTCGTTTGTTCCTAGCTATCATAGTTCCCGAAATATTTTGCGGTTTCTGGAGCAGTCCTGTACTTTGATAATTTTACCTTTGATAACCTCTGGTGACCTCAATATTGACTTGAGCCAAAAAATGTTCGAAGTAACTTCGAATGTCCTTGTCGAGGGCTTTCAGACGTTTTTTTCTCTGTCTTTCGAGCCCTGTTAGTTTTCGAGTTGGTGGGTGGTCATTTTGACCCCCTCCCCCCTACCACCAGGGCGAAGGTGGCTCAGAGGCCCACCGGGGTGCGGGTTAATATGCACGGGCAGGCACATTTCAGTTATGTTTTGGCTCGTTTATTTATTGTATCACCATTACGTTACCACCCACCACGCTCGGTACACGTTGGCCGTTACCACCCACCACGCTCCTTGTCGAGGGCTTTCAAACGTTTTTTTTTATCGCGGTTATCGAAGGTCAAATTATCCATGTACAGGACTGCTCCAGAAACCGCAAAATATTTCGGGAACTATGATAGCTAGGAACAAACGAAAAAAAGCGAAAGCCCATGGAAAATACAATCGGCAACAGTTCGCTCAAATTTTAGCCCAGGTCAATGGCAGAATGGACGACTCTGAAGTAACTCTTCTTACTCTGATTGACCCGAGTCGCTGTTTTGATGTGGTGGACCATTCCATGCTGCTAACCAAGCTGCGACAGCTTCAAATATCAACGGGTTGGATCCAAAGCTTTCTAGAAGGTCATACTCAACGCGTTAGAGTGGGACAGACGCTTTCAGAACCTCGCGACATCACAATCGGCACATTCCAAGGTTCGTGCCTGGGTCCATTATTATATAACATCTTCAGCAATGACATCGCATGTTCCATCCCACATTACATCAACGGCTTCCGCGTCACCGTCGTGCGCTACGCCGACGATGGCCAGCTGGCCATCACGGGCCCTCGCGCTAGGCTGGATGAGATGAAGCGGTCACTGGAGTCGGTGTTGGATGTGATGTGCACGTGGTTCATGGATAATGGTATGTTGGTGAACGCCAGTAAAACCGAGCTGTTGTTGTGTGGGGACCGCCGCCAAATCTGCCAGTTCAAGGACCCAGTGTCCATCGTGTTCATGGAACAAACGCTGCAGTGCTCCAAAACAGTTAAGAACCTCGGGAGTTATCATGGACCCTTATCTGCCCTATGAGGATCATATTTCTCATGTGGTAGGTAAATGTACCGGCATACTCGTAGGCATACTGCGGAATGCCAAGTAGGTTCTCCCACCGAGTGTTCTACCAAAGATCATCGATGCGCTGGTGTTCTCCCATGTGAGATACTGTGCACAAGTGTATGGCAGTGCGAACCTTACTCACATATCGAAATTCCAAAAAGTGTTCAACTTTCAGGACGAAGAAAATACGACCACATCTCTGATGTTATCGAGGAACTAGGCTGGCTATCGGCGCATCAATACGTGATGTACTTCGACCTCTGTTTGATGCATAGCATACTGACGACCGGAAAATCTGACGTTATCCGTTCGTCACTGGTGTACAACCATGAAATTGCTCGCCGTGATACCAGGCAGTCAAATAACCTCGCCCTGTCTCGTGTAAAGTTGAACCACGGTAAGAGGCAGTACATGTACCGCGCTGCTAAGCAGTATAACGAGCTTGCCATAAACCGAGGAGTGTCCGGTATGTCCCACAGGCTCTTGTCACACGTCCGCAAGTCGCTTCGCAGCACCGAGTAACTGTAGATTGTCTGCTCGATTGACTGTCTCGAATGAGTCTATGTAAATTTGTGTTTAAGGTATAATTGTGCATAGAGTATAAGCCTGCAGTGCAGTGGCAGATTAGATGAACTATTAGTCATGTAAAGTCGTGTGTATGAACCACGTCTGCCTTCTATGTGACGAGGGTCTAAGAATAACCCAATCAATTGTGGAGAGACCCGATGATGTATACAATACAATACGCTCGGTGGTGTACCTACCCTGGTATTTTATGTCAGCCGGGCGGTGACGTATAGGCTGGAACTGCGCCAATCCTGTCTCGCCGTTAGACCCTGGCCGCTGTCCTGGCGACTGTGGCCGTCAGTCATGACCCTGACTCAGTCCGTGCCACTGCCAGCCAGTCAGCCGGCCGGCGGAACTGCGCTGCACGGCGCGATTACACACTTTGTAATTCATGTATTTGCTTACAAATCATTCCATATAAATGGCTTAATGTTCGATGCGAGTCAATAAGATACATGTTGGGCGTTACAAACGAAAACACGAAAGACAATTTAAAACACGCGTCACACACACACAAGAAATCCTGGTAATATCTGGGTACGGACTCGGTCGGGCCCAGGCAGCTGTCGTCCCCGCCCCGGTCTGCTGTCTGGAGTCGGCAGTCTTTCCTTCCTTATTCAGCTGACTCCGGCCGTCCTAGCTACAGAAGCCCGAAGCTGCCCCCCCCCCCCCCACCCCCACCTCCTGGACAGCTGATCGGGGTCACCTATTCACGTCACGTCACACGAGGTCGATAAGGAGTTACTTGTAGGAACTGCAAATAATGCAGCTGGTTATTTTGGTACCTTGTAGCTTCAGTAAGAGGGCCGAATGATTGACGGCCTGACGGAGGCATCCACTACAGACGCGTGCACAAACAAATAGGTGCCGGTTAAATGGTGAATACACGTAAGCTTTACCGTTGCTACCTCGGATTGCCACCCCAGCTTGGTAGTAAAGCTGCTTATTTGTGGAGGTATGCTTTTCACGGATTTTCTTCTTTTCATACCTGTGGCCAAAGTGCATCGGAAGCGAATACTTGTGACATTTTTAATTGAGTGCTAGCTTGAGGCGTTTATTATTGTTCAGAGTTCACAACAGGTCCAAACGCACGGTAATAAGGCAACAAAGGCAAATAAATCCTCCCTTGGAACAGCTTGCCAAAATGTAGATTATTGCAAACATAGTATCTAATCCTCTATTTGCATTTGTGCTGTATCCACGTTACCTGGCGAAAATCCTAGGTTATATTATATTGCGGCTCTTGTGAGGCTTAATACATTTGTCTTATACCTATACGTACTGCAACTGAAGCCGGGTGATTGAGTATACAAAAATCAACGATGAGTAACAAGTAACTAACTACAAATAACTCATTATCGCCCAGCTGTATGTCCTGGTCGGTTTGCTCGGCATTTCAGTGATGTGGCACCTGTCCATCATTAGCACAGTGGCGTGACGTCACGGCGGCTAATCTGCTCTGCCACAACCTGCAGCAGTACGTCAAAACATACCCAGTCATACCTACGTCACGACTACCTCCGAACTTTATAGCTGAATTTCATCTGAATGGGGCTTTACGACGTGGTGCCTCCAGGAACCGACAGCTGTTCTAGCATCCAAACCACGACAAACGAATGCATACACACCGGTTTGCTACGCTTTGCCGTTGTCGGAAAACATAAATCCGTCATGACAGCATGCAGTGTCGTTCACAACAGAAGGTGTGTTAGTCAGGCCCGTTATATAAAACAATACCACCGGACGGCGTTCGCCACTCATTCCCCTCCTCCTGCCGTGCACCGTGCCCCTCCCCGCCGTGGACTGGGTCCCTCCCCTCCGTGAACTGTGGACGCCACGGGGGTTCAGCCGAGCGGTGGGGCGGGGAGGGGCGTTTTCCACGTGACACGTGCCGCACCGTGGCGTGGCGAGCGGCACCCAGGCGTATATCCCGGCCGGCGGGGGCGGGGGGCGGGGGCGGTGAGGGGTCAGCGCACCGCTCACCGTCGCTGCCGCTGCTGCCACCGCCCGGCGGGCGCTGCGCAGCGGCCCTGGACCCATTGCTCACTAATCGCCACAACGAGCGCCATGACGTTTTTCCTTCACATCCCGTGGGTGGGCGGGGAGGAGACGTGGGTGGGCGGGGAGTGAGACGGGCCGAGGGTTCCGAGGCACGCGCTGACAACAGTCTGCTTTCGTCACGGCGAGGGACGGGGTGACAGTCACTTCTCGTCACGTCTCGTCACTTGTCACTGGTCAGTCCGGTCAGCTCGACAGGGATCGAGACAGAGGAAAGAGCTATTCGGCAGAGGTTTGGACGGTGGTGGAAGTGGGATCGAGCTGTGAGGAGTTATCTTTGCGAAGAGGAGCGATGGAGTGGATCGTTCATGACCTTTGTGCAGTAGCAAGATAAATCACCCAATGATCAACGCTCTCTGTGTCCGAACCAGCAATTATCTGGAACACCCAGGAACCTGTGCAGCATCAGTGATCAAGATCACTCTGGAATCTCGGCAGCGGCAGTGACGAGCATCATTCAGCAGCCTCCGCAGCATCAGTGATCTGGACCAATCAACAATCCCCGCAGCGTCAGTGATCTGGACCAATCAACAATCCCCGCAGCATCAGTGATCTGGACCAATCAACAATCCCCGCAGCGTCAGTGATCTGGACCAATCAACAATCACCGCAGCATCAGTGATCTGGACCAATCAACAATCCCCGCAGCGTCAGTGATCTGGACCAATCAACAATCCCCGCAGCATCAGTGATCTGGACCAACCAACAATCCCCGCAGCATCAGTGATCTGGACCAATCAACAATCCCCGCAGCATCAGTGATCTGGACCAATCAACAATCCCCGCAGCATCAGTGATCTGGACCATTCAGCAATCCCCGCAGCGTCAGTGATCTGGACCAATCAACAATCACCGCAGCATCAGTGATCTGGACCAATCAACAATCCCCGCAGCGTCAGTGATCTGGATCACTCAGCAATCCCCGCTCAGATCGTCACTAATGACCGGGGTCAGCCACCGACACCCCCGACTGCGCCGGTTACCCGGTTCCGGTTGAAATCCGTACGGCTGTGGCGTACTCCAGCCGACTTCGGAGTCCGGAGTCCGGTGACTGTGTGGTGAGAGAGAGACCCAGTCAGCTGTCGGAACTGCCCGCGGCGCTACAGCGGCGCTCGTTCGCCAGCGGCGGCTTTGTGCGGCGATCGTGCGGCAGTTGAGGCGATTGTGGCGCAGTTGAGGTGATTGGAGTCCAGTCGAGCCCGGCGGCTGCAGGCGACAGGTCGCTAGCTCTGCAGTGAGACCGGCGACACGTGAGTGGCAGAGCTGGGAGAGCTCAGTGGGCTGCGGCAGCTCCACGCTGGCCGGCAGTGCTGGCGGCGCGAGCAGGAGCATGGAAGCTCAGACAGAGAAGACGAGAAGCTGAAGTGAGTTTGTGGTGAGACTAAGCGGAAGATTGTTATTTTTCCATGATACGGAGTGTGTACGGCTGAAAGTGATTGACAGGTATGATCAACTGTTTCAAGATATTTCAAAGCTAAACGTCAAAGCTGGCTGGAATGATTGCATTCTTGGAAAGCTGAAGTATTGCTCTGACATCTGAAGGCTCACTGGGTCTTCTCACTCGCTCAACAGCGTGACCCTGACTCGCTGACTGTCCATCATCACATCAACCATCAGCTGATCGGGATGCTGTCTTATCCTGGCCCGGAAGACATCTGTAACGGTACACCGGGTGTCATCGAAACCCGACAGAACCCACCGCCAACTCTTCGTCCGGTGACCTGTCCTTTGTGACGCCAGCGGCTGACACAGCTGGCAGCTGGCATCGCCTGCCACCTGCGCCTCCCCCGGGCCGGACGGTGGCGGGGGTGGTCTGGTCCGGTTCCAGCTCCGCCCCGGGCTGTGTCACCTGTACCGGCCTTCACGCGCGGGCAGACGACCCGCTCTCTATGAGTCACACACTCTCCCCCGCGGCGGTGCGGTTTAAATGGTGCCGCTCCGCCGGT
Source organism: Chirona hameri (assembly GCA_036785665.1). Taxonomy (NCBI): domain Eukaryota; kingdom Metazoa; phylum Arthropoda; class Thecostraca; order Balanomorpha; family Balanidae; genus Chirona; species Chirona hameri. Next base: position 45,170 of record JAXIVJ010005533.1, read on the forward strand.
GCGTGGCCGAGCGGGGCGGTAGCCGCGGGGCCACGCACAGTACACCTCCCAGCGGCCACTGTCGCGCCGGCGGCCGCGCGCGCACCACCGCCACCGACAGAGTTCGACATTGCGCTGACAGAGGGCGCGTCGTCGGCGACGCGACTGGACGCCTGCCGGCCGCCGCCGTCGACGACTATAAATACGCCGCTGGCGTCTGAGTCGACGGGCGCCATCAGCTGTTCGGAGGGCGGCCAGCCCGCCGGTGACCGCTGGCAGCCGGCCGAAGACGGTGCCGCCGACGGTGCCGCCGCCGCCGCCGCCGCCGCCGCCGAGATGTGCGTCCCGAAGGTGCGGGAGAGACTGGGGATGGAACGGCTGCGGAGGAGGCTTCACCTGCCGCCGCTGCGGGCAGGCCGCGTCAGGCCCCTGTTCGCCCGACCGGCGTCAGCGTGCGCCTCGCACATCAGCAGGTGAGAGATCCCCGACACCTGCCCGCCCCTTATGTTAGGGTCCATAAGGCTCATTTAACCACCTGTCATTGATGCTGGGTAGTTGGTTCGTAACCACCTGTCATTGATGCTGGGTAGTTGGTTCGTAACCACCTGTCATTGATGCTGGGTAGTTGGTTCGTAACCACCTGTCATTGATGCTGGGTAGTTTGTTCGTAACCACCTGTCATTGATGCTGGGTAGTTGGTTCGTAACCACCTGTCATTGATGCTGGGTAGTTGGTTCGTAACCACCTGTCATTGATGCTGGGTGGTTGGTTCGTAACCACCTGTCATTGATGCTGGGTAGTTGGTTCGTAACCACCTGTCATTGATGCTGGGTAGTTGGTTCGTAACCACCTGTCATTGATGCTGGGTAGTTGGTTCGTAACCACCTGTCATTGATGCTGGGTAGTTGGTTCGTAACCACCTGTCATTGATGCTGGGTAGTTGGTTCGTAACCACCTGTCATTGATGCTGGGTAGTTTGTTCGTAACCACCTGTCATTGATGCTGGGTAGTTTGTTCGTCGGGGGAGCCAAAGATGGTGTAAAGTGTCAGCTGTTATAGGTGTCGGGTGTTTAAAAGGCCGGTTGTTTAGTGCTGTGTGCCTTTGTTTACGTTCAGAAACGGTCGAGAGCCGTTTCCGTCGCAAGCCAGGATGTAAAGCCATGGACGCTGTCGTTCTGAGCCCAGCCGACGTGCCTTACGATTATCGGCAATCAATGGTTCCCCTGGTAAACAATGGTGCAGCGCGGCGAGGTGGGGGGACTTGTTCACGACATGTTCTCACGTGACGTTCTGTGACATGTGACACGTGCTGTGCTGCAACCACATGTTCCCCATCGCTCTTTGTCGATGCTAATACTGTCTGTCTCGCCCTGTCCGCCCAGAGAGGAACCGGTGAGGTATGTAAACCGTAACCGTAACGCGATTTGCACGCTGTGGTGCCTGGTCGTTCACTCAGCACACACACAGACAGACACACAGACACAGACGGACAGCGGCTGGAGCGGGGGTCCCTATTCCCCGCTATCAACTGCTAAGCCCCTGTGCAATCGATTGTGGCGAATCGGAGAGTGCCCGTTGCCATAGTAACCGGTCAAACTCGCCACATTCCTTTTGCTCGCTGGACTGCCACGCTTTGTTCACATGTCCGTACAGCGTATGCGGCCCATTGGGTTCGCTGTTTGGACCCCCACTGCCCGCCCACCGGCTCTCTGCTCGCTGTCTGTCTGTGTATCTATCAGTGCATGTATCTGCACAGATACAGCCTGAGTATCTGTGTATCTGAGCCTGGCCGAGCGCCGCACCCACTTGTCACCCACTGCCCGCCCGACTGCGCTGGACACTGATCGATGTTTCCCCAGTACTGCTGGCTGGACGCGTCCCTCCCGTCCGTGCCAACTCGACCATAACCCTTCCGTCACCGCTCAACGCCCGTCCTCTTTGGCAGAGCTCGGGAGGCGCTGCTCTCGAAAATAGACCTCGTGCGACCCAGCAAGCGGCGACCTCGCTCGGCGTCTCTGCCGGACCGCCGTCTGTCTCGGGAGAGGACCGCCCCCCTGCCAGTGGTCCAGAGCGTCTCCAGTGTCAACCTGAGCCAGCCGGATTCGACGCCGGCCACCCTGCAACCCAGTTACTCGACCACCTCCGTCGAGACATCGGCAACGTTCCGCTTCCGCCGGCCAGAGAGCTACGAGAACATCCTGCTCTCCGAGCGGCGCCGCTGCCGCTCCGAGGTGTCGCTCGACTCGGGGGACGAGGTGCTGGCGCGGCTGCGGGCGATGGAGCGGACCCGCGGCCTCGGCAGACCGCAGACCGACCTCAGTCTGCCGACCACGAGGCCGGTGGAGGTGGTGAGGCCGATGCGAGGGCGGAAGACCCCGCCGCCACGGCCGCCGCCGCCGCGCACGTCGCCGTCTCGCGCCGCGTCGATATCGTCGCTGCATCCTCCGCTGCCGACGCTGCAGGAGGAGAAGGCGGGCTCGACGCCGATGAGTAGCCCTCAGCGAGTGCCTCCGGCCAAGGGAGCGAGGAGGAACGTGCCGGGGCGGGAGCCGGTGCACCCGACGACACCGCCGCCGCCGCCACCGCAGGCGTCGGCGCCGCACAAATCGCTGCCAAAGTCAATGGAGTCGCTGCCAGTGCCGGGCGCGAGCAGCTACGACTTCGCAGGGGGCCGAGCGGCTGGCGGCGCGGTAGGCAGCAGGGCGGGCAGCGGGGCTGGAGTGCCACGGAAACCTCCCCGCTACCACTCGCAGGGTATCTCCTCTTCCCCCTCCCCATCGACGGGACCGTCATCACTGCGCGCTCTCAGCGATGTCTCGGACGCCTCAACGCCAGGGGCGCTGCGTCGCGAGGCTGGCGAGATCAGTGACGACTTCTCCTCGCCGAAGAGCTCCGGATACGACTCTCCGGGCAGCCCGGAAGCGCCGCGCGCCCTCGGCGGCTCCATCTTCTACACCCTGCCGCCCAAATCGCGGACCGGCTCGGAGTGCGTCGCCTCGCCGACCGAGTCGTGGACGAGCGGCACGAGCACGGTGCGAGCCGCCTCTGTGGACGGCGGGCCGACGCCGCCGCCTCGCACGTTGCGGCGCCGCAAGCGGCCGCGCCTCACACCGCCAAGCAACCGGACCAGCGTGTTCAGGGAGGCGTTTCAGTCGAGCATCCGCAACCCAGAGTAAGTACCAGCCGCGCGCGCGCCTCGCGCCGCAGCGCAGGCAGGCGCAGGTGGCGCTGGAGACGTGCGTGATGACGTTGAAGGAGTCTCTGCGGCCGACGGGCGGCGGACTGAGCTGAGCCATTGCCGGCAGGGTGGCCAGCTACTCCAGCACCCTGGGCAGGGAGTCGGCGCTCGGGCAGATCGGGGACGGCCAGGCGTGGATCGAGCAGCCGGGCGGCGCCGGCTCGGCCGCTAACGAACTGCTCGAGATCGGGCACGCCGTTTCCGTCGGCACCTATTACAAACAGGGGTAATATCCCGCCCTGTTCTGCGGCTGTGTGTGGGCCGTCCGTCCCGTACCGTGCCGTCTTCTGGCGGTGACGTGGACGGAGTGGTCCAAGAAGGCCGCTGCCTGTTCCTGGCCTGACCTTTGTCTGCACCTGCCCACGTGCGACTGAACAGGGATGCTGAGTGACCCGCTGGCTCCTGTTATCCCGTTGTTGTCCTGTCATCGTGCTCTTCCACAAGCTCGTCAGCTCGTCCAAGGCGTATTTTCGGCTTTTGGTGTTGTCACGTTTCTTGTCAAATTGTCGCCCTACTAACCTGACGAGTTTTAGCTAAGGCTGCCAAATTTTACCACTAGAATCCTTGATGTCGCTCCCACTCATTAGCGGTTGCACGTGCTGTTGCATGAATTTGGTTGTCAGTTGTATCCGATTATCGGATCGTGCGAATTAGACTGACAGATGTGGGTCAGTTGGTAAGTGCCTCCCAAACGTCGTATTCATCGACTCATTTATCTATGCAGACTAATTCATTAAGCGTGGTTACTGGTTAGTTTCCTGGCGCGATCCGTTCGGTATCCTTGGCGAGCAAGCCAACGTCAACGGCGACTTTTTGGTTTGTCACAGGTTGCCAGAGCGGTGGTTCTAGCTTGAAGTAGTGGCATTTGCTCTAATAAGCTGGTATATTAGAGTTCTTACACTTTCTCAAAGGAAATGGGCATGTCCTTACTTAAACCTTTGCCAAAGCTAGTTTCGCCAAACTGCGGACTCATCAGAATCCAAGCAGAGGACGTGCCAAACTGAAAAACTGCCAAGGACTTGACGTAAAGTTTGTGGCTCTGACTGCTGCACCGGTAAACAGGCGTTGAGCAAACTAATTGCAGGGATCGAGCCTCCGTCTTCAAGATCTGCTCAGCGATAACACTGTTCTTGAAGACCCATTACATTATAAGTTTTGGATTACAATTGTGAGTACAGAAGTGCATAAACATAAGATGGAGCTTTCTGCCCCGCTCGTATACCTGCTTTCGAAAGACGTAAACTGATCGCAAACGGAATTGAACAAAAAGGACGGATGTTTTGCATGTTTGCAAGTGAAAGTGTTTGCAGTACCTTTAACGCTACCTGCGCTGGCTCTTTGCGTGGATCTGCTCTGCACTGATCAATTATCAACATATAGCTACGTATACTTCACCTCCTGATCCAGAACAAGACGGCTCTCCCGTTTTAACCCTCGCCCTACCCTTTTTCACCTTCGCCCTACGGGGGGGGGGGGGGCTGACACGCCCCCTGTTAACTTTCAAACCAAGCAACTTAGAGCAATGCGGTAATAACCAGCATGTTGCCCGTCAGGAGAGGAATCTAACAGTATGCGACTTTTGGTTTCAGGTCAACGGGTGGCCTTCCAGGTCAAGTGAATGACCTCGGATTTACCACGTCCAGAACAGCGATTTTGCTCTTCAGAAAACCTCAATTATAAATTGATAAATGTAAGTAAAAAGGCATGTTCCCAGACCAGTTTTGGCTCAGAAATACAGAAAAGGTAATTATTTGTTCGTATCTTGTCAAAAAAAAAGAGAAAAAAAATGACGTCATCAGTTTCTTACACTTGGGAGCCATCACTTAGTCAAAAATGAAGATATTGCTTTGAAATTTGGTATGGGTATTTTCCATACTCAGTTCTCTCACATATATTTCGGTTTTTCTAACATCTTTGAAAACAAATATTTTAGGGGTCAAAAACCCAAAATTTTGATAACCCGAGATTTACATTTGAAGGAGAATGCCATTTTGTATCTTTGGTGAATTGCGTTTGCAATTTCCTTTAAAACTCTGTTTTCTACCATTTTCCCAATATTTATCGTTTTTCCACCAACATGTCATCAAAACATGATTATCTCCCAAACTACTTACCCATTTTAAATTAAATGTTTTACAGCATACGTATAATTGTTGTAAACTCAGCAACCGAAAATTTCAGCAAGATGCGCTGCATGTGTAAAAAGTTATTCAATAAAAATATCGGGGGGGGCCTTTCAGCCCACCCCCTGAGGTTTTTCTTGAATAACTTTTTACATATGCAGTGCATCTTGCTGAAATTTTTGGTAGCCGAGTTTACAACAATTATACGTAGGCTGTAACTTTAAAAAAAAAATTAGTTGAGCATTTTGGGAGAAAATCGTGTTTTGATGTCATGTTGGTAAAAAAAGAGAAATATTTGAAAAATCGTAGAAAACAGAGTTTTAATGTAAATTGCAAACTCAATTCAACAAAGATACAAAATGGCATTCTCTTTAAAATGGCAATCTCGGATTTCCAAATTTTGGGTTTTTGACCCCTAAAATATAAAAAACTGATTTTTTGGGGAAAACCCCCCACAAAATCAAAATTTGCAAAGATATTAGAAAAACCGGAATATATGTCAGAACTGAGTATGGAGAATATCCATACCAAATTTCAAAGCAATGTCTTCATTTTGGACTGAGTGATGGCTCTCTAAGTGTAAGAAACTGATGACGTCATTTTTTTAACAACTTTTTTGACTTTGTTTGACAAGATACGAACAAATAATTACTTTTTTGTTTGTATTTCGGAGCCAAAAATGGTCTAGGAACATGCCTTTTTTACATTTATCAATTTCTAATTTTGAGGTTTTCTGAAGAACAAAATCGCTGTTATGGACGTGGTAAATCCGAGGTCATTCACTTGACCTGGAAGGTCACCCGTTGACCTGAAAATCGCATACTGTAAGATTCCTCTCATGGCAGGCAACATGCTGGTTCTTATCGCATTGCTCTAAGTTGCTTGGTTTGGAAGTTAACAGGGGGGGGGGGGCTGTCAGGCCCCCCCGTAGGGCGAAGGTGAAAAAAGCTCCCGTAGGGCGAGGGTTAATGCATCCTGTCTAGTATCTGCTTTCCATCAGGAGACTATGCGTTATGTTTGTCGCCTACAGCATAGTTCTGGGTGGCCTGTCTACTTGTTCATGCAAACCAGGAGACTGAGCTTGTTTACAGCACGTCAACATTTTCCGTGGTCCGATGTCTGGGGTCGGTCTTCTCGCGGCTGCCCTGGCGCTATGCCAGCGGTGTTGATCTTCCGATGTTAGTTGTCACCCGAGGGTGGCGTCAAAACCCACCGTCTGACCTTGGTCACGTTGTCGGCGATTGCTCTCAATCGCCGCCCATCTTGATAGATTATAGGTCTAGACTGGGACCAGAACAGTTTAATCTGACTGCTCGGTTTTATCCAGTTGAGAGAAGCTATGACAGCACTCATCAGTCATTGTCAGGGAGAGTTAAGGTTTTTGGTTTTCTGTCCTCGGTACCGTTGTCAGATTATTATTTTCTACCAGTTGCGTAAGTCATTTATCTCCTCTGTCTACCTCTCCCCGAACTCTGGAGTGGCTGTAGCCCCATCCTGTGCTGCACTGTCCACCTCCCTCACCCTGTACTCTGTTCTGAGTGTATCCCCGCTCCCGTGCTGCCCGTGTGACCCCGACGGCAGTGTCGCGGCAGTCCGGAAGTCTGTGGCAGGGAGGCGGCACCGCCCCTGTTTATTTACCACCGGTGAACGGTGGCCGACACGGCGCCGCTAAAGACCGGCCGAACGCAGCAGCTGCTGTGCCACAGGCTGTGCCCCTGGCGGTGACGCTTAGCTGGTGACGCGGTCAGGGCGTGGCCTCTGTTGTGTTCTCTATACGGTCTCCCCCTCCTGTACCGGTGGTTGTGCCCAGAGCGTGGCCTGCGATGTGTAGTGTGTACTGCATACGGCACTTCCCCTGTCCGGACGGTCGGACATCCCCGCGTCCGTACTTCCTGTGTCGAGAGCGCCCACCAGTGATGGGTTTCGGTAGTTTCGCAGTGGAGTGGAGATGTCGCTCTGGTGTTGATGGCCAGGTGTCTGAGAAGTCACTGTCTGACATCGCCTCAGTCCTCGCCCGCAGCTTAAAAGACACTCCGGAGTCCATTGGTTGCTGAATAGTTTTGATCTGGCTACAAATGAACTTCCTAGGTTATCTGCTTGCAACCGTGAGTTCGTGTTCTTATCCTAGCAAGCGGCAGCTATCTGGTTAGCATTGCTATTTCTTCATTGCTATTATTTCATTGTCAACAGGTCAACCTGATCGGCACAGACTGCAATTCGCTATTACAGCAGCCCATCCTATATTTTTCATTTAAAGGGAAATAATGACCTTTTTCCACTAAAATGGAGTTGGCACTTGAAATCGCCAGACGAGATCAAAATATATTGTAAATTCATCACATTTTGCATGAAAACTTTCCTACCGAAAGATATTTCAAGTTAAAGTTGATAAGCGTTCCACACTTTTAACGACCGGTACTTGCACTATTTCTGACCTTTTGTCAAGTACTTTTGGTCCTCATCAAACTGCGGGCTTTTCCCGTATTATTTTTTACGCAATGGAGTGGAAAATATATTGTGCGTTCTGCTTGTTGTGATTATATGCCCGGCGATCTTCTAAAACTAACAGCGATTGGAAAAAGTGGCAATAAAATCGGAAGCTCATCGATGCACATCAACGCGGCATAGTTAGTGGTTGCGACCCTCAATTTTTGCAATTCGATTCATTTGTTTTCAACATTAGGAGTTGTGTATAGTTTGTCTGTGGCTGTATATAACACTATGCTTTATTTTATCATGAAAAATAAAAAAAAAATCCCAAAAAAACTAACTAACAATAACACAAAACTGGCAATTAAATCAGAAGCTCATCGATGCACATCGACGGCGACCTATTTAGCGTCGGCGATTTGTTTACAAAGTCATTGTCATGCTTCTCGGCGCACTTAACCATCTCGGCGCACTTGGCGAGTTGTTCCTGATTAGTATACCCAAGTCCCGTAGCAGGCTTTGTTAATGACGTCATTGGTGCCATTCTTGTGTAGCATTGCAAAATATATCTGATTTCGAGTTGAAAGCTAATTAAAGACTTATTCAAATGATTGTTTTTAAGTTTCAATTTTCTTGTTAATCATTATTAAAGGTATTTTATCACTGTATTTCATAGTTTTTGACACTTCCGAAACTTGTGACGTAATAATATTGTATCCAATATGCATTTCCCTCACCTTTTGCCATTGTGGCGCAGTGCCGAGTGCTTTGCGAATACTAGCTTGCCTGGGGTTCAATTCATTCCGCTCTTATTTTATTCGAGTTGGTATAGTTTGCATGTTGTTGTTATTCATGACTTATACTGATAGTCAGTCATGCATCACGGATGCTTCACGGATTGCTTCACGGATCAGAGCGCTGCTCGAACGCACGCTAGTAGCGCTTTCGTTCTCCATGGCAACCAGGCGTGAGCCAATGAAAAGCCAGAACGTATTCCCTTTCTGGCTTTTGATTGGCTGACGCCTGGTTGCCATGGAGAACGAAAGCGCTACTAGCGGGTGTCCGAGCAGCGCTCAGTTTGATCGGAAATGTCACAGAGGCTCCACAAATGCCGCACTCGATGTTAACAATGGTAGGGAAGGACGAATTTGTCAATGACCTTCATGATGTACACAAGGTACTTGTTTTGTATTTCTTCCAAACTTACAACTTTGAATTTGGGAATAATTTTATTTAATTCTTAAATTTAAATAAAATAATTTTAAAAATATAACGGGAGCCAAAGAAATTGTTGCTAACAAAATCAAAAGGTCATTATTTCCCTTTAAATGTATCATAACAAAAGCTTTTAAAAAAGGCAATGCTATTTATACGATATTTTTGTATACGGATATGATGACACAGCTAATGACTTGATAAGTTCTGGTGTGCAACTGTATTTCCGAAGCAAATCACTCAACCTGATGAAATGTTGATTATGAAAAGCACCCATTATTTAGATCGGAGTTAACCCGGCATTGACCGGGGGAGGGGGGGGGGAATATTGCCCCCCTGTCCCTGAAGAACTTTCACAATAGCTAAAAAACCAACGGCGCTATCAACGCAAAACTTAGCGTATCTTCTCGTACCAAGGGCGGATTCAGGATATTTTAGGAGGGGTGGCTGCAGGCCAATTTAGGGGCGCCTTCCAAAAATCTAGGGGCGCCTTCCAAAGAAAGGGCGCCGTCACTGACCGGAAGGGCGCTGGCAATGGCCGAAAGGGCGCCGTCAATGGCCGAAAGGGCGCCGTCACTGGCCGGAAGGGCGCCTCGGGTCAAAAGGACCAGGTCATGACCTGTATGACCTGATACTTGGTAAGTTACTTTCAACAGGGCGTCCAAGAGGTCCATAGGGACGCTGCGTGCTCACGGGCTGTCCATCGCTGGGCGCCTGGCGGCACCCGGCGACAGACAGCCCGTGGGGCGCCCCTCTGGTGGGGGGGGGGGGGGGGGGCGACCGCTGCGGCCACCTCCTGGATCCGCCCCTGTCTCGTACATCAATGTTAGATCTTCCGTGCAAAACTGAAGCAATTTAGTCGACCAAAATTTGAGATATAGCAAATGTAGTGACGTCACAATACACGAGTTTGGCGAACAAATCAGCTAAACTTTAACAAGCCGTACCAAGGCCATTTTTACAACAATGCATTACAAAACGTCAGAAGATAGCAAATGACGAGGGCCACAAAATGGCTATCTCGGGTGTTTGACAATTCTAGTTTTTGACCCCAAAAATTAAATAAAAACCTTTTTGAATACCTCAAAATCAAAATTTTCCAAAAATAAAAAAACTGAATATTTGCTGGAGAACTACATACGGACAATACCTAAACCAAATTTCGAAAAGCAATATCTTTATTGTTGACTGACTTATGGCTTCCAAGTATGAATAACGCATGACGTCATATTTTGAAATCGCGTTTTTTCTGCTTTTAGTGACCAGATACAGACAATGCAATGCCAACACTGCATTTCTGTGGCAAAGCTGGTCTAGAAACATGCTTTTTATTTGTATTGGTCAATTATTCACGTAAACTATTCACAAAGGTCTGTTCACGTATTCACGTGAACAGACCGTTCCACAGTCCACGCGACAGGGTTATTCTTCGGTCCTCGTTCTGGCCTTGGCCTGATATTGACACAAACTTCACTTAAATGAGGCCAGATGGTAAAATGACTAGCACTATCTAATTATGCGTGTAAAGTAACTCATAAAACATGTGTCGCATGACTTTCGTAGATCTTCTGCGCATAGTGACCTTTTGTGACCTGACCTTGACCTTGACATTTGCCAACAATCTCATTTTAGCTCATGCGGGATGTGTATTATACCTTTGGGAGCACTTTTGGTGATCATGGTCGCAATCAAAGGCTTTGGATGGAAAGTATGGCCCATAAACTCAAATGCCTCTATTTTGTTCTTTGACCCGACCTTGACCTGATGTGACCTCAATTCGAAAATATCAATTATACTTTATTTGCGTCTCATTGAGAGCTTTCGAATGCCGTCTTGCGAGTCTCGCTGCGATAATTAGTTCCGGAGATAACGAGGGGGGCAATATCCCCCCCCCCCCCGGTCAATGGCGTTCTGCTGAGACTCTGGTCAATGCCGGGTTAATGGAGAAGAATCATTTCAGTGCCTTCAATCACTTTCTCCTGACGATTCTCGCATCTCGACGTCTTTGCAATATTCCCTAGTAGACCTTATTATAGACACAGAGTAACTGTGTTTGCCGTAGTCACGAAATGTGCCATCCATTCCATCGCACGTCATTCAGGAATCAGGGCCATCGAGGGCTTGGGATATATCTGGGTCGCTCGTTTATCTGTTTGTGTTTATTTTCAGAGACATAATTGCCTGATTCGTGTTTTCTACATAAAACACAGGTGTTCCTTAAATCTAAAAAGTGAAACATAACCTTTACCAATGCAGCTATTATTCAGTGAAACGGCTGAATGCGTTGTGCTAATATGCATACGAAGCATCTGCATCATTGCATCGTGCATTGTCACCTCTCACTGCTGTGCACGGCTGGGTGATAATGCGACGAATCTAGCGCGGGAAGTGAGTCAGGCAATCCGCCAATGTTCTCCGGGTGGCCAGTCCGTGACACGTGGATTCGTATTGTTCCGCTGAAGCCTCGGAGGATGTAGCGAAACACACGAGCTCCGGATTACCCTGACTGGAGTATGCACTATGTATGCACTATGCATCCTGTCCCAGCCGCCCGGTGCGAAGGCATGCGTCATCTATATTACTATTTGATAAGCGTCTGTCTGTGTCTGTCTATCTGTCTGTCTATCCGACACCGCTCAGTTTATTCAGTTTATTCACGTCCCAGTTAGTTAATCCCAGTTAATTCACGTGCTGAATTGGTGCAGATACCTCCATCCCGGAGATGCCAGCTAGGACATATGTGAGAGATGGGATAAGTCACCGACGCACCGGAGTTAGTGGGGCGGTGATCCCTTGACGGGTAATATGTAATTATGTCCTATGCAGTTCCAGTTCCAGTCCAGTTAATTAACGTGCTGAATTGGTGCGGATACCTCCATCCCGGAGATGCCAGCTAATCGTCCAGCGGAGCGGACGGGTTAGCACTAGTAGTGTCTATTTCCGCTCCACGCTTCAGGTTTGATGGTGGCCAACAAGTATCGGTGGCTCTGCCGTTTGACCCAGCAAGCATTTCGCGGTATGTAGGGGAGACTTTCCCATTTGCGCCATGGTCATAATTGCGCCACCCCCCCGATATTTTAGACAAATATGAGTGAAGGGTTATGGAAAGGTATTTTTGAGTAGGCAGAGCTGCACGAAAACAAATAATGTACCTGGAGGTCGACAATGGGGCGGCGCAGCGACAGCCCAAACCTTATTTTGTACTTGATTTTAACCATATTTCTGGGTGGATTGCTTTATGGAATATAATATAATTATCATTTACATCGATGTTGCAAAGTATTTATAACAAACCGCAATTTTTTTCCTCTAATATTTAAGCACAAACAATAGGTTGGTACACGTTTGAAGCTGGACATAACCGGTTTTGTTGAAGCCCCGCCCTCGCCATATTTGCGCCACTCATCTGGCCCAATTGCGCCGGGCATGGGGACCAAATGGGACTGCCGATTATGGCCACTTGGCGTTGCAATGCATGTTTATGGGCCAGTGTTTCGTCTAGAATGCGAACATTTGCCTTGGAACATTGTTTGTTCCGTGCAACCTGAAGTGGAAGGTATAAACTGAATGTGATGGTTAATGCATGATAATACCGTATAAAGTGGCCGATTGTTGTCTTTCAAATGCAATAATTCAGCCTTTTTGTAACGATTGCAATATCAAAATTGGCACACATATTCGTCGTATAAGTCGCTACCATACTTATTTGCTATCGGTTGAAAATGTTGAAAAATTCGTGATGTTTTTTTCGTAGCTTTAATGTATCCAAATTTTGCATTAAAAAATACAAAACAAGAAAGCAGTTTGATAGCCAAGTCTGTGAGTTATTTCTCATCTTGCAATTTAATTTATCTTCAAAATTCTACTTTTGATGGCGTTTTTCGTAAACCCCGATTTTTCAACAAGAACTTTAGCGTGACGCACACGCCACCAAAAGCAGAGTGCAAATAAGGCAAGGGAATGGCGCAATTCGGGCACGGTTGCCCTTATTGCGCCCTTTGCAAGTGTTTACTAAAATCTGAATATAAAATATACAAATTACTTCAGGAATGTCGGGAGGGTAAATTTTCGAAGCCAATGAATCAGACTACAAGTTAGAATATAGTTAAAACAGCTCTTCGCCTTACTGGCTTAGCGCAATAAGCGATTTAACAAAACGTTGCGCAAATGGGAGGTGCCGCTCGAAAGCTTAGAAATCCTACCGCAAGATGTCACTCAAGTCGGTCGGGCCGATTGCGCGATGGCTTATGCCAGCGTTTTTGCGTTGTTGAACCTTCTTTGGGCCCTGGTGGGCCTTCTTTGGACCCGATCGGTATGAAAGGCGAAACGTCACCGTTTCCGACCGGCGTGCGTCGATTGGTGAAGGTCCCGAGTCGCTATCTCTGATAGGTTCTGAGTTTCAGCGTGACAGTAGCGTTTTTGACCATTCTCTGGGCCCTGGTGGGCTTTCTTTAGGCTCGATCGATATGAAAGGCGAAACGGCGCCATTTCCGACCACGCCGCGTCGATTCGTGAAGGTCCTGTGTTGCTATCGCTGATAGGTTCTGAGTTTCAGCGTGGCACAGTAGCGGATCCAGGGGGGCGCCGTAGGGGCTGAAGCCCCCTGCCTTAGAAAACGGCGCCCTCGGGCACCGCGGCGCCGAAGGCGCCGCGACGACGTTCTTGCAAAGGATTTGCCGGCGCCGAAGGCGCTGTAGCGTTTTCGGGAGGCCGCCAGGGCGCCCTTGTGTCTACCGACATAGTCGTAGCACTGTTGAAAGGCACCCTGGCACCCTCAGAAGACAGCTTGCCGCCCTCACAACGCATTATGCCGCCCTCAGAAGGTACATCGCCGCCCTTGGAAGGCATCATGACGCCCTCGGAATGCATCATGCCACCCTCGAAAGGCATCATGCCACCCTCGGAAGGCATCATGCCGCCCTCGGAAGGCATCATGCCGCCCTCGGAAAACATCGTGCCTTTTGGAAGAAAATTGCATTTCCTTTCATTTGATTGTTTTGCAATTTGCTTTACAACTCGATTGTCTACGGTTTTTCGAACATTTATCGTTTTTCCACCAAAAATGGCATGACCTGACGTCACTTAAACGTTATTATCTCCTTAACTACTTCACTAATTTAAATGACATCAGTTGGGCAAACTACGGGGAGGCGATCTAAAAATGGATCGATCAAAAATTAGGTCGTGACGTCATCAAAATGGGCGGAGCATGCCCTTATAAGGAGATCCGATCTAAAAATGTATTGTTTTCCTGACATTCACACCTTCAAACACCCTATCACCAGGGCCGGCGCCACATATTTTCGGTGGGGGGGGGGGGCAACTTTTCCAGAAAAAGGGCCCTTGGGCAAAAGGGCCCACCCAGCCTGCAATATAATGTAATATATATTTAATATCATTTCCGTCTTTCTCGTCCCCGCACGGATTACCATTTATTTATGATCAAACTTACTTTAAAAAGAGCATCACAGCTTGTATTTTCAAGTGACATTTTGGCGTCACACAGTTCAAGTTTTTACTCAATGTGACTAAGTTATCAACTGTACATTTTTGCATTTATTGCGACATGTACGAAGTATGTTTACTATAGTTCACTAGTTACAAGAAGGAATTTTCTAGTCATCACATTTTCTGTCTGTGCTATCATCTCAGACAGGCACGTAGCCAGTATTTCGTCCAGGGGGGGGGGGGGCGCCTCGAAAGGAGCCCTTCCCGATCGTTGACAGGGCCCCTTTCCAAGCGTTGAAAGGGCCAAACAAAACGGATGAAAGGGCACGTTACTAGGATGGAAAATGCAGTATGACAGGAATGGTATGGGCCATACCAACTTTTAGGAGCTGGAGTTAGCGAACTGCCATATAAACTTTGGAACGAGCGACACCAATTTGGAATCAGCTATACCAACTTGCAATATTTTAAAGCTCAAGACCTGGAACTCTTAAACAAATTGCGCCGCAGAGCGGCGCGAAAATTTCGAGTTGTATTCCCTGGACAACTGCATTCTTACTGTTGAAAGGCCCAGGGTCTCTTCAGATCGTCTAGGGCCCCTCCGACCTTTTCAACGCCCTTCCGACCTGTTCGTGTTCAGGGACTCATCTGGGATCCGCAAAGCGAAAAGACATGTGGAGTGGGTAAGAAAAATTAAAATCGGAGCTTTCGGGTATATTGTAACACCCTGACGAGGGGTGTTACAATATACCCGAAAGCTCCGAATTTAATATTTTGTATTGTGGAGTAAGTCCTCTTTGTATTTAATCTTCATCTGGGATCTCTACGTGCTTTGGGCCCTTCCGGTCTGACCAGGGACTCCTCTGACCTTCCTAGAAGCCCCTCTTGTGTGTCAAGGGACCATTCGGCCTGCCCAGAGGTCCTTCCGACCTGGCCAGGGACTGCACTGGCTGCTTTGTCACCCTGCCGACATGCTCAGGGGTCCCTCCGATCTGCCCAGGGGCCCCTTCAGTCTGGCTAGGAACTCATCTGGCATGTTCAAGGGCCCTTCCGACCAGCCCAGGGACCCTTTCGGTCTAGCCAGGGGCTCCTCTGACTTGCCCAGGAGCCACTCCGATCTGCCCAGCGACTCTTCTGGTCTAATTGCGGTGGCTGCTTTGTCGCCCTGCCAACATGTTCAAGGGGCCCTCCGACCTGCCTTGGGGCCCCTCCGTGCTGGCTAGGGGCCAATTTAGCACGTTTAGGGGCCCTTCTTACCAGCCCAGAGGTCCTTTCGGTCTGGTCATGGGCCCCTCCGATCTGCACAGGGGCCCTTTGAACTTCCCAGGAGCCCTCTGGTCTCTCCAGGGGCCCTCCAGCCTTCTAAGGGGCCCTTCTGACCTGGCAAGGGACTGCGCTGGCTACTTTGTCGCCTTGCGACATGCTCCGAGGGCCCTCCGACCTGCCCTGGGGCCCCTCCGTGCTGACTAGGGACCCATTCGGCATGTCCAGGGGCCCTTCTGACCCACCTAGGGGCCCTTTCCTTCTGGTAAGGGGCCCCTCTGACCTGCACAGGGGACCTTGTTACTTCCCAGGGGTCCTCTGGTCTGTTCAGGGACCCCCAACCTGCTCAGGGGCCCTTATCACCTGGCAAGGAACTGCGCTGACCGCTTTGTCGCCCTGCCGACATACTCAGGGGTCTCTCGACCTGCCCAGGGGCCCCTCTGTGCAGGCTAGGGGCCCATTTGACGTGTTCAGGGGGCCCTCTGACCAGCTCAGGGGCCCTTTCGGTCTGGCCAGGGGCCCTTCTGACATGCACAGGGCTCTTGAACGTCCAAGGGGCCCTCTGGTCAACAGAGAGGGCCCTGGTGGCCCTAAAGGGCCTCTGAAGTGCTCTAAACTCTCTAAAGACCACGCTGCACGTGGTAAAGAGCCCATGATACCGCGCTTCGTGCGGTCTCGTCGGCCGTTTTCGGCGCGCTGCGCGCACCGAAAAGGGCCCTCGCGCGCCGAAAAGCGCCTCGCGCGCCGACAAAAAGAAAGAAAAAAGCCCGCCCCTATCCCCTGGCTTACAGGGAGAGGGGGCGGCTGCACCCGCCGCCCCCCTTGGCTACGCGCCTGCCAGGGGCCCCTCCAGTCTGGCTAGGAACTCATCCGGCATGTTCAAGGGCCCTTCCGACCGGCCCAGGGACCATTTCGGTCTAGCCAGGGGCCCCTTTGACTTGCCCAGGAGCCCCTCCGATCTGCCCAGCGACTCTTCTGGTCGGACTGCGCTGGCTGCTTTGTCGCCTTGCGACATGCTCCGAGGGCCCTCCGACATGCCCTGGGCCCCCTCCGAGCTGATTAGGGGCCAATTTGGCATGTTCAGGGGCCCTTCTGACCCACCTAGAGGCCCTTTCAGTCTCGTCAGGGGCCCTCTGACCTGCACAGGGGCCCTTTTAACTTCCCAGGGGCCCTCTGGTCTGTCCAGGAGCACTCCAACCTGCTCAGGGGCCCTTATGACCCAGAAATTGACTGCGCTGGCTGCTTTGTCGCCCTGCCGACATGCTCAGGGGCCTCTCGACCTGCCCAGGGGCCCTCTGTGCTATCTAGGGAGTCCATTCGACGTGTTCAGGGGGCCCTCTGACCCGTTCAGGGGCCCTTTCGGTCTGGACAGGGGCCCCTTTGACATCTGAATTGCTCTCAACTCTCTAAAGACCACGCTTCGCGTCGTAAAGAGCCCATGATATCGCGCTTCGCGCGGTTTCGTCGGCCCTTTTCGGCGTGCGCAGCGCGCCGAAAAGGGCCCTCCTGGCCTCCAGGGGGGGGGGGGGGGGGGCGGGGCGCACCCGCCACCCCCTTGGCTATGTGCCTGATCTCAGATGACATCAAAACGTTCCGAAGGTGGAACGACGAGCACCGTTCAGGGACGCATATTCGCGCGCCCTATCCCGATCAGGAACCTCGCGCGTCTCCTGATGGACATGGCACTTGGCAGACAGCCACAGAGGTGAGTTTGCGCTGCTTCATCGCGCCCCGAGACAGTCTGAGAGAACATTCAGCTCGTCCGCCCGCCAGGCTGGCTGAAAGGGCCCAGCTGGCGGTTGGAGGGGCAGCTGCCCCTCCTGCCCCCTATGTGGCGCCGGCCCTCCCTATCACCCCTAAAAAAATGTCCATCACCCCTGGATTTGTTTTCGGTTGAAACTGCACGAATCGCGCCATCATATTGTCTTGTACTTGTATGATCAGATCCCTACTTTGGCAGATATGGCCAAAGTAAGGGTCGGCGATCTCAATTTCGGCACTCGCAGCAGCCTCAGCGATTTAATTTTGATTCGCCACCTGACTTCATGATCTAAAATTGGATTACCCGGCTGACTACCGGTCTAAAAATGTATTTCACACTGTGGTCGTTGCGTCGCGGAATCAATATTTAGATCGTCCTTTACGTGGAATAAGGGGAATTACCGAATATGGTCTCATTTATTATTCCGATATATTGATGGACAACATGTTCTCAGACACTTTTTAACCTCCGAGTATGCGTATGTTGCTCCGAATTGTCCTAATGACAGGCCTCACAGTTTGATACTGCATGTATGCCCAAATATGGGCATAACAAAATCTAAAAATTGATTGATCTATTTTGTATCGCCTCTGTAGTTTGCCCAACTGACATTTTGAGAGAAGACGTAAAATGGATGCAACATAAGGTACGGAACGTTTCACGTCAATATATATATATAGTTACAATATATACAATATATAGTACAATATAATATATAGTTTTCAAGATACTGAGAAAATCCGGGAGGGGGCAGATTCTGCCCCCCCCCGGGGGGGGGGGGGGGGGCGCGGGTTAAGGAAGAGGCATATTTGACCCGTTTAATTGACATATTGGATTGCCGCCCCTTTGGACCATGCCGCCCCTGTTACCGAGGAAATATGCCGCCCTCGGGCCTGAAGCCCCTGCCTTAGAAAATCCTGGATCCGCCACTGGCGTGGCAGTAGCGTTTTCGGATCTTCGTTGGGCCCTCGTGGGCCTTCTTTGGGCCCGATGGGTATGAAAGGCGACACGGCACCCCTACAAGAGCGTAGCTTTCGAATGGTGAAAGAATGAAGTCTGCCTTATGTAGTTGCTGAGTTTCAGCGTGGTAGTCAACGGTGGCAATGTTATATATATATATATATATATATATATATTACTATTTGATAAGCGTGTCTGTCTGTCTGTCTTATCAGTCTGTCTGTATGTCTGTCTGTCTGTCTGTCTGTCTATCTTTCTATCTGTCTGTCTCTGTCTTTCTCTGTCTTTCTCTGTCTGTCTGTCTGTCTGTCTGTCTGTCTGTCTGTCTGTCTGTCTGTCTGTCTGTCTCTGTCTGTCTCTGTCTGTCTGTCTGTCTGTCTCTGTCTGTCTGTCTGTCTGTCTGTCTGTCTGTCTGTCTGTCTGTCTGTCTGTCTGTCTGTCTGTCTGTCTGTCTGTCTGTCTGTCTGTCTGTCTGTCTGTCTGTCTGTCTGTCTGTCTGTCTGTCTGTCTGTCTGTCTGTCTGTCTGTCTGTCTGTCTGTCTGTCTGTCTGTCTGTCTGTCTGTCTGTCTGTCTGTCTGTCTGTCTGTCTGTCTGTCTGTCTGTCTGTCTGTCTGTCTGTCTGTCTGTCTGTCTGTCTGTCTGTCTGTCTGTCTGTCCGTCTGTCTGTCTGTCTCTGTCTGTCTGTCTGTCTGTCTGTCTGTCTGTCTGTCTGTCTGTCTGTATGTCTGTCTGTCTGTCTGTCTGTCTGTCTGTCTGTCTGTCTGTCTGTCTGTCTGTCTGTCTGTCTGTCTGTCTGTCTGTCTGTCTGTCTGTCTGTCTGTCTGTCCTGCCTGCCTGCCTGTCTGTCTGTCTGTCTGTCTGTCTGTCTGTCTGTCCTGCCTGTCTGTCTGTCTGTCTCTGTCTGTCTGTCTGTCTGTCTGTCTGTCTGTCTGTCTGTCTGTCTGTCTGTCTGTCTGTCTGTCTGTCTGTCTGTCTGTCTGTCTGTCTGTCTGTCTGTCTGTCTGTCTGTCTGTCTGTCTGTCTGTCTGTCTGTCTGTCTGTCTGTCTGTCTGTCTGTCTGTCTGTCTGTCTGTCTGTCTGTCTGTCTGTCTGTCTGTCTGTATGTATGTCTGTCTGTATGTCTATCTATCTATCTGTCTGTCTGTCTGTCTGTCTGTCTGTCTGTCTGTCTGTCTGTCTGTCTGTCTGTCTGTCTGTCTGTCTGTCTGTCTGTCTGTCTGTCTGTCTGTCTGTCTGTCTGTCTGTCTGTCTGTCTGTCTGTCTGTCTGTCTGTCTGTCTGTCTGTCTGTCTGTCTGTCTGTCTGTCTGTCTGTCTGTCTGTCTGTCTGTCTGTCTGTCTGTCTGTCTGTCTGTCTGTCTGTCTGTCTGTCTGTCTGTATGTCTGTATGTCTGTCTGTCTGTCTGTCTGTCTG
>JAXIVJ010005533.1:70000-73258 GCA_036785665.1 Chirona hameri
TAGCTTCCCTGCGCATTGTTATTTATCATGAAGGTATACAATATGTTTCCTGCACTCTATCTTTTGGGAATATATCCCAAACTTTTATGAATAATCAAGCATTTAAAAAAGAGTATTGCAATCTGCAGTTTAGTTTGGCCCCGGATGGCGACCTATTTAGTGTTCTCAATTCATAAAAATGGATGTTTTCCCATGCATTTTCAAGATACAGCTATTCAATACATTACAATGCACACATTTATCTGAACCGTTTTCCCATAATCAATCAATAAACATTTCATAAAACCATGATGCATTCGGTGGATTAACTTGACCCCCTACGACGAGGTATTTATTGTATGCGATTTGTTGAGAGGTAATTCAAAGAGAGGTATTCAACGTTTAATAGATTGATACAAATGCGCCTTATGTATATGTCGCGTTTCGCGTATGTCGCGTGGAGGCAAAACACCTATCATGAACTCCAAAAGAAGTATATGTACTTGCTTTTTTATTTTTCCAAACTTCCAACTTTGAATAACGGAATAATTTTATTTCATTCTTAAATTTAGATCACATCATTTTTATACCATAAAGGTAGCCTAAGAATGTGTTGCTAACCAAATCAAAAGGTCATTATTTCCCTTTAAAGGGACTATCCCACCTTAACATTATATTTGAGTTGAGATAGCCATTTGTATGGCTAGGCATTGAAATTAAGTATGGTAGCAGTTAAAACAACCACAATGATCTAATCCAAAAGATATTAGTTTGATTTTGACATCTGTAAAAAATATGGTACATGTGTCAGGGACTCTAAACCGACAGCGTCGTCTCTTTACCCAACTGGTAATGATAGTCGACTTGTTTTAAGGTCAGCCTTGGAATATTTTGGTCTTTCATTTCTCGATCCCCGGGTGGTTCGCAATCTAAGCCAATCTAGACACCGGGTGGTTCGCTTTTTCTGCGCAATAGATGTCGACAAAAAAATGGTGCCAAATTTGGCAGCACAAAGGATTTCCCTGTTATTAAAACAAAATCATATGACGTCACCAACCCAACTTTTCGCTTGAAACTAAAAGTTGAATATCTTCCAAGATGAACATTTTTTCGGAAAAAAGTTCACGAACATGTTCTGCTGACCTTGCCTGACATTTAGACATACAATTAAGTGTGATTCGACAACTTTCACAAAGGTGGGACAGTCCCTTTAAGGCGCTCCTGATGTTATTTAATTTGACCGGGCGCAACATAAAATTGATTAGTATCACTCGTCAGCAAAGTATCAGTTAGTGTTGGCACAAGTCTAGCTTTTAGTGCCATGCCACCAGATGACGTTTATCGGACCTTCGGATCACGAGGGTCATGTTAAACTGTACGCCACTTGATCCAGGTCGTGCCATATCAGCGTACGCCACTCCCTCGTGAGCTCCAGTCCGGCTAAGGGTTGACCGAAAGAACAAAGACTGCGACCTGCAGCTCAATCCGTCTGGCATAGACATCAATTCCACTGCAATACCTATCAGGCATGTTAACACCACACCCCATATTCACTTCTGAGCCACACTCATTCCGTTCTCTTCCTTTATCTTCAACCTACGTACTTAGGGACTGTCCCACCTTTTTGCAAGTTGTCGAATCACACTTAATTGTATGTCTACATGTCAGGCGAGGTCAGCTGAACATATTCGTAAACTTTTTCCGAGAACAAATAAATGTTTATTGGAAGATATTCAACTTTTGGTTTTAAGCGGAAAGTTTGGTTGGTGACGTCACATTTTTTTTTGTTAACCGGGAAATCCTTTGTGCTGCCAAATGTATGGCACTTTTTTTTTGTCGACATATATTGCGCAGAAAAAAAAACGAACCACCCGGTGTCTAGATTGGCTAGCACTCAGCTGGAGTTGTTGCACCAG
Source organism: Chirona hameri (assembly GCA_036785665.1). Classification (NCBI taxonomy): domain Eukaryota; kingdom Metazoa; phylum Arthropoda; class Thecostraca; order Balanomorpha; family Balanidae; genus Chirona; species Chirona hameri. The sequence goes on from JAXIVJ010005533.1 coordinate 71,896, forward strand.
TTGGCCGTCGGGGACCGCTAGTGAGCCAGGGTGTTATGACGTCGCAAGCAAATGGTACCACTAAATATTGATTGATTGATTGATTTATAAATAAATAAATATTTAGCGTTAAATATTTAACTGGTACCATTTGCTTGCGACGCACTGGCGGATCCAGCCTCCCAATATGGGGGGGGGGGGATAATTTTACTGGGGCCTTCCGGGCCCCAGGGGCCTCAATATGACCTAAAAGGTACCCCCATGTTTTCCTTTGCAGACTTGGGTTATTTTTTTCGCTATGTTATTCTTACGTGTAAGGACGTGTCATTTAAGTGCAAAAATAAAGTTGATGGATATTTGCCTCCAAATAGCTCATTTTTCCATTTTACATGCTATTTTATATACAAATTAGTTATTCGCTTATATCTTTTGACTGAATAAAGCTAGAAGGGCACGGTAAACATCATTTTGTTATCATCAAGACGTGTTAAATTCTGTGTAGCATGACTTCTTTCTGACATTTAACGACCTTGACCTAAGGTCAATGTCACGGCGCAAGGTCACCATTCCAAATTTAACCTACAGGAGATGTTATATAGCTTTGAACTTGTCTTGCAGATAGGAATTAATTGGTATTAAAATAATTGCGCGATCGTTCATTATTATAAAGCAAACTGAGGCATTTGCGGGCTTTCTTTACACCGAGAAGGAAGTTATGAAGTTACTATTCGACATTCAAATTCAAATGAATTTAAAAGTTGTCATTGACGATCAGGTATTATTTAAGCACAATCGAATTCCTCGCAACAAGACAAGTTTTAAGATATATAGCATCGCCACATGGCCACAATTGGAAACCTAACCTTGAACCCTTGACATTAACCTTAGGTGAAGGTCACCAAATGTTAGAAAGAGGTCATACTGCATACCATTCAACGCGTCTTGACGAAAATAACAAAATGGTGTACATTTTATCTTTTTATATGTATTCAGTCAAAAGTTATTGGGGAATAACATCTGTCACAAAAAGAACATAAAATGAAAACAATAGCATTTGATGACAAATAACCATCAATTGTATTTTTCCTATTTGAACGACACTTCTTTACACTTAACAAGAATAAAGTCAAAATAGGAAATACATTTGGCTTGGGTTTCCAAAAAAATAAAAAAATAAAATATTAACTTTAAAATTTAAGGTCAAGGTCATCAAATGCCAGAAAGAGGTCATGCTGCAGAGCATTCAACTCGTCTTGATGAGAACAGCAACATGACGTTTACCGTACCATTCTAGTTTTATTCAGTCAAAAGTTATTAGCGAATAACATATTTTTGTATATATAAAATAGCTTATAAAATGACAACATTTGAGATATTTGGGGGC
>JAXIVJ010005534.1:0-2500 GCA_036785665.1 Chirona hameri
CACACACAGACACACACACACACACAACACACAGACACACACACAGCACACACACAGACACACACACACACACACACAGACACACACACACACACACACACACACAACACACACACAGACACACACACACACACAGACACACACACACACACACAGACACACACACACACACAGACACACACACACACACACACAGACACACACACACACACAGACACACACACACACACACACACACACACACACACAGACACACACACACACACACAGACACACACACAGACACACACACACACACACAGACACACACACACACACACAGACACACACGACACACACAGACACACACACAGACACACACACACACACACACAGACACACACACACACACACAGACACACACACACACACACACACAGACACACACACACACACACAGACACACACACACACACACAGACACACACACACACACACAGACACACACACACACACACACAGACACACACACACACACACAGACACACACACACACACACAGACACACACACACACACACACACACACACACACACACACAGACACACACACACACACACAGACACACACACACACACACAGACACACACACACACACACACAGACACACACACACACACACAGACACACACACACACACACACACACACACACACACACACACACACACACACAGACACACACACACACACAGACACACACACACACACACAGACACACACACACACACACAGACACACACACACACACACACAGACACACACACACACACAGACACACACACACACACACACACACACACAGACACACACACACACACACAGACACACACACACACACAGACACACACACACACACACACAGACACACACACACACACACAGACACACACACACACACACACAGACACACACACACACACACACACAGACACACACACACACACACAGACACACACACACACACACACAGACACACACACACACACAGACACACACACACACACACAGACACACACACACACACACAGACACACACACACACACACACACACAGACACACACACACACACACACACAGACACACACACACACACACAGACACACACACACACACACAGACACACACACACACACACAGACACACACACACACACACACAGACACACACACACACACACAGACACACACACACACACACAGACACACACACACACACACAGACACACACACACACACACAGACACACACACACACACAGACACACACACACACACACACAGACACACACACACACACACAGACACACACACACACACACAGACACACACACACACACACACAGACACACACACACACACACAGACACACACACACACACAGACACACACACACACACACACAGACACACACACACACACACAGACACACACACACACACACAGACACACACACACACACAGACACACACACACACACACAGACACACACACACACACAGACACACACACACACACAGACACACACACACACACACACAGACACACACACACACACACAGACACACACACACACACAGACACACACACACACACACAGACACACACACACACACACAGACACACACACACACACAGACACACACACACAGACACACACACACACACACAGACACACACACACACACACACACACACACAGACACACACACACACAGACACACACACACACACACACAGACACACACACACACACACACACAGACACACACACACACACACACAGACACACACACACACACAGACACACACACACACACACACAGACACACACACACACACACAGACACACACACACACACACAGACACACACACACACACACAGACACACACACACACACACACACAGACACACACACACACACACACACAGACACACACACACACAGACACACACACACACACAGACACACACACACACACACAGACACACACACACACACACACAGACACACACACACACACACACAGACACACACACACACACACAGACACACACACACACACACAGACACACACACACACACACAGACACACACACACACACACAGACACACACACACACACACACACACAGACACACACACACACACACACACAGACACACACACACACACACACAGACACACACACACACACACACAGACACACACACACACACAGACACACACACACACACACAGACACACACACACACACACAGACACACACACACACACAGACACACACACACACACACAGACACACACACACACACACACAGACACACACACACACACACACAGACACACACACACACACACAGACACACACACACACACACACAGCACACACACACACACACACACACACACACACAGACACACACACACACACACACACACACACAGACACACACACAC
>JAXIVJ010005534.1:5000-25000 GCA_036785665.1 Chirona hameri
AAATCTTCGAACTCTGAAAAACATGTAAATATGTTTCTCATCGTTCTACGATTTTTAATTGAAGACGCTCTAAGCCAGGCAAGTAATGCCATGAGTTTTTTTTTTCGTTTTTCATCCATTTTAGAGCTTTTAATTATCTGCAAGTCCTACACTGGATCACAAAAAGATTATTCAATTCAATTCTTACGGGACTCTTCATTACTACATACTGTTCATTCGGGTTTTGTGTTTTTTTGTTTGTTTGTCTTGTGGCGTTTAGCGTTGAGAACTTGGTGGTGGGGTAATAATTTTTTTGGCATGAAAATTCATGAAAAATATCGAATTTTATGGGGAAAAACTAGGTAACTGCAGCTGTCGTTGGAGAACAAAAAAACAAGTATCATATATTGCTTATGGTAACCGGAAATATGCCATACGTGAGGTGTTTTCATTAACACAAAAGAGATGACTGGCTCTGCCTCAGCCAGTACTGCAGAAAGTACACGGTGGCATCACCGCGCACTATGAAATGTGCTTCGTGCAGAAGAGGTAATTTCCATAAAAATGTGACTACCGTGTGACTTCTACCACCTTTACAAGTAAGTTTTACTATGTAACTCAATTATTCTGGGAAAAACCCGTATAATCACTTTAAGGGTTCCAGGGCTTGGGCCTAACAAAAATATTCGAAGTTGGTAGAGCTGATTCCAAACTGGTGTCGCTGGTTCCAAAGTTGAAAATTGCAGACCCTCAGTTTATTAACTCCAACTCCTAAAAGTTGGTATGGTCCATGCCATGCCTGCCATACTGCATTTTCCATCCTTGTAACGTGCCTTTTCATCCGTTTTGTTTGACTTTGGCCCTTTCAACGCTTGGGAAGGGGCCCTTTCAACGCTCGGTAAGGGGGCCCTTTCGAGGCGCTGCCCCCCCCCCCCCCCCCCCCCCCCCTGGACGAAATTCTGGCTACGTACCTGTGTAGACTGTGGACAATTAACAGCCATGCCACTGCAATTTACCAGTAATGCGCATGTATAAGTCGCTCAGTTGTTTTTTTTAGAAGCAGAAAGTACGCTAACTTATTCAACAAGTCACCTCTCTAGGCAGTGGCGTAGCCACAAAATTTTGAATGGGGGGGGGGCAGCCATGGGGCCAGCCCCATTGGGCTAATGTTAAAATCCTGTGAATCTGGGGGGGTGGACTCAGGCCGGAGCGATCCTGGGGTGCCCCCCCCTGTGGCGACGCCCCTGTCTCTAGGTACCACTGACACAGCAAGTAGCGGGAGTATCCCGAGGCAAGTTGGCAGTGGCGCACGCAGGGAGAGGGGGGGGGGGGTCAAAAGGGTCAGCTGACCCCGCCCCCCCCCCCCCCCCCCGCCCGAAATGTATGAGGGGCACGCATCAAAAGGACCCGTATTCTGACCCATACCTGGCAGGAGCCCGGTCTTGGTCAGGCCTGATCGAGACAGGGGCCCGGTGCTGGCAAAGGCGTGATATGGGTCCGGTCACAACAGGACCCGCTCCTTGCATATTATTGATACGGGCCCGTTTCTGGTAGGGGCCCGGTCTTGGTCAGGCCCGATCGAGGCAGGGGCCCGGTGCTGGCAAACGCGTGATATGGGGCCCGGTCAGGACGAAGGCCCGGTCTTTGCAAATTATTGATAGCACGGGCCCGTTCCTGATAGGGGCCCGGTCTTGGTCAGGCCCTATTATCGAGGCAGGGGCCCAGTGCTGGCAAAGGCGTGTAGCAGGGGTCCGGTCAGGCGTAGAGCCCGGTTCCCACCATATCCCATATACTCAGCCCTATATCCGTTAAGCTCATGAATCCACGTCCCCCCGCCCCAAACTTTAAACCTGTGGCGGAGCTCTTGTATGTCCCATATATAATGATTCCGCTACATTGTTCTCAATATTTCGAAATCATGTCTTCTGTGGTTCTGAGGCTCTGATTAACTCAGCCTGAGGGCACTTGTCATGCCTTATAAACTTCATCCGGGTATGACAAGATGGAAATTCATGGAGTATGCTACGATAGCTTGGTATTGTCTTTAGTGGTTTTCGGAAGAATGAGAGTTCCCGCCGAGTGCAGATTTCCCAACATTTGGATGGATATATTTTTGTGGCGTAAAACTGATTAAATTTGGAAGTTCCCATGTTATCCAACACCTGCCAATAGTTGTTATTGTGATTCTCATGGCTGAGTGATTGCTCCAGTCTGTCAGTTCAGCAGATTCCTGAAAAGGCCCCTGCCGCGCCCCTTGTCACGTTGTCCGTCCCGACTAATCCCCTCTCTGCGAGTCGTGTTTGTGGCCACTTCGCGGGTGCTCCGGCGCCTCGCTGACCCAAATCGGCCCTGTTTTGTCTGATCTGTGTTCATTCATGTGTCAATTCCGTCACACCCTGACTGTTTGTGTCATACCCCGACTGTTTAGGGTGACTGCCAAAATATAGCCTTGGTAGGGTTGTACCGTCTCCCACAAGCCATGCGCCGATTAGAAACGTCTGACTTCAGGGCTCGGACTCCACGCCTCGGACATATTTCGATCAGGTTGTGGGTTTTGTTTCAATCCGATGTGACTCTTACCACTCGATAGTAGCCGCGCCATGCCTCCTCCATCTGTCTCATCAGCCAATGACGGCATCCTAAGCCAGTTACCACTCCATAGTAGCCGCGCCATGCCTCCTCCATCTGTCTCATCAGCCAATGACGGCATCCTAAGCCAGTTACCACTCCATAGTAGCCGCGCCATGCCTCCTCCATCTGTCTCATCAGCCAATGACGGCATCCTAAGCCAGTTACCACTCCATAGTAGCCGCGCCATGCCTCCTCCATCTGTCTCATCAGCCAATGACGGCATCCTAAGCCAGTTACCACTCCATAGTAGCCGCGCCATGCCTCCTCCATCTGTCTCATCAGCCAATGACGGCATCCTAAGCCAGTTACCACTCCATAGTAGCCGCGCCATGCCTCCTCCATCTGTCTCATCAGCCAATGACGGCATCCTAAGCCAGTTACCACTCCATAGTAGCCGCGCCATGCCTCCTCCATCTGTCTCATCAGCCAATGACGGCATCCTAAGCCAGTTACCACTCCATAGTAGCCGCGCCATGCCTCCTCCATCTGTCTCATCAGCCAATGACGGCATCCTAAGCCAGTTACCACTCCATAGTAGCCGCGCCATGCCTCCTCCATCTGTCTCATCAGCCAATGACGGCATCCTAAGCCAGTTACCACTCCATAGTAGCCGCGCCATGCCTCCTCCATCTGTCTCATCAGCCAATGACGGCATCCTAAGCCAGTTACCACTCCATAGTAGCCGCGCCATGCCTCCTCCATCTGTCTCATCAGCCAATGACGGCATCCTAAGCCAGTTACCACTCCATAGTAGCCGCGCCATGCCTCCTCCATCTGTCTCATCAGCCAATGACGGCATCCTAAGCCAGTTACCACTCCATAGTAGCCGCGCCATGCCTCCTCCATCTGTCTCATCAGCCAATGACGGCATCCTAAGCCAGTTACCACTCCATAGTAGCCGCGCCATGCCTCCTCCATCTGTCTCATCAGCCAATGACGGCATCCTAAGCCAGTTACCACTCCATAGTAGCCGCGCCATGCCTCCTCCATCTGTCTCATCAGCCAATGACGGCATCCTAAGCCAGTTACCACTCCATAGTAGCCGCGCCATGCCTCCTCCATCTGTCTCATCAGCCAATGACGGCATCCTAAGCCAGTTACCACTCCATAGTAGCCGCGCCATGCCTCCTCCATCTGTCTCATCAGCCAATGACGGCATCCTAAGCCAGTTACCACTCCATAGTAGCCGCGCCATGCCTCCTCCATCTGTCTCATCAGCCAATGACGGCATCCTAAGCCAGTTACCACTCCATAGTAGCCGCGCCATGCCTCCTCCATCTGTCTCATCAGCCAATGACGGCATCCTAAGCCAGTTACCACTCCATAGTAGCCGCGCCATGCCTCCTCCATCTGTCTCATCAGCCAATGACGGCATCCTAAGCCAGTTACCACTCCATAGTAGCCGCGCCATGCCTCCTCCATCTGTCTCATCAGCCAATGACGGCATCCTAAGCCAGTTGCCACTCCATAGTAGCCGCGCCATGCCTCCTCCATCTGTCTCATCAGCCAATGACGGCATCCTAAGCCAGTTACCACTCCATAGTAGCCGCGCCATGCCTCCTCCATCTGTCTCATCAGCCAATGACGGCATCCTAAGCCAGTTACCACTCCATAGTAGCCGCGCCATGCCTCCTCCATCTGTCTCATCAGCCAATGACGGCATCCTAAGCCAGTTACCACTCCATAGTAGCCGCGCCATGCCTCCTCCATCTGTCTCATCAGCCAATGACGGCATCCTAAGCCAGTTACCACTCCATAGTAGCCGCGCCATGCCTCCTCCATCTGTCTCATCAGCCAATGACGGCATCCTAAGCCAGTTACCACTCCATAGTAGCCGCGCCATGCCTCCTCCATCTGTCTCATCAGCCAATGACGGCATCCTAAGCCAGTTACCACTCCATAGTAGCCGCGCCATGCCTCCTCCATCTGTCTCATCAGCCAATGACGGCATCCTAAGCCAGTTGCCACTCCATAGTAGCCGCGCCATGCCTCCTCCATCTGTCTCATCAGCCAATGACGGCATCCTAAGCAGTAATTGCCGTGCCCCCTGTTATTTCAGGTGACAAACCAATGTGACGCGCCGCTCGAGTTCGTCATCGAGCTTCTGCCGGCGCCGCCGCTGCTGCCGGTCGACCCCGACGCCAAGTCTCGCGGCTCCGGCTCGGCGCGCACGGAGCGGCGGAGCGGGCGGCGGGAGCCGGAGCCGGAGGCAGCGTTGCCGGTGTGGGCGGTGTCGGCTCGGCGCCTGGCGGTGGCGCCGTACGGCGCGGCCTCGCTGGACATACAGCTGACCCCCGCTGAGGAGGCGCTGTATGAAGCCCAGGTGGTGCTGCGGTTGTTCACACGGTTGGATGAGGTAGTGTTCACGGCGACAGGGAAGACACCTGGGTATAAGGCGCCGAAACCGGAGAAAAAGGGGAAGGAGAAGGGAAGGGAAAAATCGCCAACGAAGGAGGGGAGGAAGAGTGCGGGGAAGGGTGGTAAAGGAAAGAAGAAGTAGTATGTCTGGGTAAATTGTGACAGATTGTGATAAATTGCAGTAATCACGTGGAAGAAATTAATTAGTATGTGTCCACTGTCTTAAACGACTTATTAAATTTGTCCTGTTGTGTAAAGTGATGTGGTGGATGCAAATGCATCGAACGTCTTCCATTTATTTGCAATTTGAATTTGGCGTTATACTCGTATATTGAAGCATGACGGACGTCGCCAGTTTGACGGCACTATCAAGCACTCACACACAAACTCATCTATTCAGTATTCACAGCTATAATTTTTTAGAAGAAAAAAATATGCAAATGATACTTCATTAACCCGCGCCGTGCCGATGCTCGGCGCCACCTTCGCCGGCCGGGAGGGGCGGGCGGGCGTTTCGACGCCCCTCCTCCTCTAACTCGGCTCCTATAAGACGGAGACAAAAACCGAAAACACCGTTCGATAGCTAGCTCGTCAAAATGCATTTTGAAACTATTTCAGGCATTTTTTTATCAGGTCAATATTGAGGTCACCAGAGGTCATCAAGGGTCAGATTTTCAAGTTTTAGGACTCCGTTCCAGAAACCCCCAGATATCACAGGAACTATGATAGCTATGAACAAACGGAAAACAACAGTGGAAAGCTCTTTCAAAATGCAATGGCAAAGGTGTCCTCAGATCTTAGCTCACGCCAATAGTTTAGGCTTCAGAGCTTATCAAATGTCAAAAGCGCTATTTTTTTTTAGCAAAACAGTTTTCACAAATATATTTTTTCCTAGTAAAGATAGGGCAATAATTTTGAGGCCATCGTGTTTGTCTCGTCAAGGCGCTTTGCATCATATGCACGATGACTAGGTTAGGTCAACTTATAAATTTGACCTCAGGTCAAGTGGTGATCCAATTAGGTCATGTTGCACATTGGGAGACGTGCGTTAACGAGACAAACACATTGGTACCAGTTTCACGTATCTATCTTAATTTTGTCAAGAGTTATTGGCAAACAAATGTTGGTGAACTTGGGTGACCTCATCTGATCCTGTAGGGGTCACTGAACATAAATTGCACCTGGAACTTCAAGAATGGCCTATGATAACATGATCCAGAAGAAATTGGGCTGATATAATTAATATCTTCAGAATAGAAAGCATTTGATTATTTCCCGTTGACTTATAATGGGGAGGTCACGAAATTGACTCGACCTTAGGTCACCGATATAAAACAAAATCGGAGATATACGAATTGTAGGTAGTATTGCCCTTATGAAATCCTGTAAGTACGAAATCGATCGGACAGAAACTGTGGCTGTGGTACGACCGGAAACATTTTGGGGGTGGGGTCACGTAACCTGGCCTGATAACCTGACCTGACATGACCCGAGGTAAAAAAAATGTAACACTATGTGGGTAATTGATGTCTCAACACCTGTGCCAAAAATGGCGACGCTGCGCGCCGCCGTTTTTTGGCTATCCTCGAGGGGGGGGGCGTCTAAACGCCCCCCCCCCCCGGCACGGCTTGGGTTAAAGCGATAAAACTCGCAACAAACCATATTGTATAGTCCCATGCCTAGAGCTTAGTTTAGTTAACTACGCTGAAGTTACTCTAGCTGACGTTACCCAAGCCTGCGGGTTCCGGCCGGCCTTGTGAACTGGTTGAATCGCAATCTGTTCCTGTGCGTGGCAAGTTGAATTGGGTCGCGCTGAACTGGCAGACTGGATGCTGTATGACCGTAGTATTCGGTGCGGCCACAAATCCCAATCAGCATCAGCACCTATCTGGCAGATGTGTAAAGGTATTACCTTGAAAAAGATGAACCGACAAGGTTGTTCCGACGTATGACGTCACATGGCCTACTGTGTACTGACCGATATCGACTATAAAGGGAGAAAGAGGTAAGTCTCTCGTTCTGCGGTCTACTTGGAAGGGTAACGAGGGATAATGTTTTCGTGAATCGCGCGACCTTGAACACAGTCGAATGACGACTTGCAGCATAACGATTAGAAAGCATAACGCTTTTCATCGCGGTTATTTTGTGGTCTGGGAAGCAATACCACTGCACGTTTGCAAATAATCCCACGGGACTTTGAGCCTAACCCAGCGCACCAAGGGGTAGATCGGGGAAAAATGTGGCGGAAATTCGTTTTCTCAGTAAATAAGCGCAATATCGTCAAGCCATCCAGCATGCCCAAAGCTACTAACAGTGCGAATATTTTGGTAGACTTCAGTTGACCTGAGACGGTTTTTAGGGGGCTGGGAGGGGAGACGATAGAGCGCGCATGCCCTCTGCTCACTCTTGGCCCTGGCGCGCTGCCGGGACACCCGGCCGCCGCGCGGCGCGCGTACCGCAGCCCGCGCCGGTACGGCGGGATGAGGCCCGCCGGCACGGGCCCATTCATTTGAGCGCTAGTCCAAGGAAAGCAAATTTAAGCAACAATCGTGAATGTCCTGCGGTAGAGGACGTCTTGGGCTATCATCTGGTGGTAGTTTTGAGTGGTGAGTTTTGGTGACTTTCTTGGTAGACTTGCGTAAAGATAACGTACGGTATATTTTGTACTACGGAGTCGACGTAAGCTACACACCAATACAACACATTTTTCGTTTCACATATAACATTTTTAAAGGGAGTGTGCGTACTCACATCGCTTATTTGGGGTTATTGACACTGGTTTATAGAACATAATTTCTGAATCGAACTATGCCTTTCATTTTGCCAGATTCACACTAGTTGCTGAGTATTCTAAAGACTCAGGAACTGGCTGGGAGAAAACAATTATCGGGTAGACTCCAAGAGGGCTTCCTCTACCAGAAGCACTGCAACTATCGATTAAACTGCTAGCATATCGTTAACGCCGGCCAATAGCAATTCGGCAAAACAGCTCGTGCGCGTTGATAGCAGAACAGTACCGTCTGTCGTAATCTGCTTACTGAATTTTATTACTGAGTATTATGTTCTATGGTCTCCATGATGTCCCGGGAAATCACGCTTGTAGAGCCTAGGAGTGGGGGTTCAGCAATGTCACTTGGATCCTTGATCCAAGCAAAAATTTAACCTCTTTGAAAGTCTCGATCTTAGCGAACCGGAGCAGAGACTACTACAGGACAGAGCTGACACTCTCATTGGGTGCCGTTTTTTCTCACCACTCAGACTTGGTGATCAAGACAAATCACTTAGAGCAACAAATTAATTTCGTTTGCTTCATCAAAACGTTCGAAGTTTGATCAAAAATGGAGAAAATTTCAAAGATTTCCTTGTTAACACTGGCATACCATTCTCTGTCATTCTAGTTAGTGAAACATGGCTAAGAGAAGGCGTAGCTCAGATTGATATACCAAATTATTCGTTTTGCGGCAGAAATCGTTTGGAGAGAATAGGCGGAGGTGTAGGTATTATGTAAACGATTACATCGATTTCAGCACCCGTAGGGATCTGTGGGTGGCCAGTCCTGCAATGGAAAACGTGTGCAAAGAAATTAACCGAGGAAATGTAAAAAATATTGTGGTGGTCTGTATCTACAGGCCACCTGATACACATTTCCCAACATTCCTGAATGAGATTGATAATCTTTTGGAAAAACTGCGAAATTCCAACAAGATAATTTGTATTGGTGGCGACTTTAACTTAAACTTGCTTAGCTACAACACAGATAATCAGACCACTCAATTCATTGATCTCCTAATATCTCACAACCTACTGCCCTCTATTAGCAGACCCACCAGGGTGGGTGCAAACACAAACACGCTTATTGATGCCTTCTTCACGAACTACCTGGGCCCTGCAACTTCTGGTGTAATTCAGATCATTTCCCCATATTCTTAGATACTCCTCTGAAGGAAGTTGAGAAAAGTAGGAGCAATAGGATCCTCTGCCGGAGAAAGATTACCCAGTCTGGAGTAACCCTACTCAATGAGTGGCTTGTCCACAAGTTTGCTGAATTTAGATACCTAGAAAGTCCTGACACAGCTGTTCGTGTCTTTTGTGAGACTGTCAGATTGACCACTTCTTGCCTATTGAAAAAGTATGCCGTAAAACTACTCCCCTCAAGCCTTGGATAACTCTGAGCATCCTGATTTCAATCAATGCTAAAACTGCATTATTCAAAACTTATTTACAAAATAAGACACCCGAAAATTTAGCAGCATTTAAAGTTTACAAAAATCGGCTTCGGAGTGTCATAAGAGCAGCAAAAAAAAACATTTCCAAGATCAAATCGACAGGCACAAAGGAAATAGTAAGAAGATTTGGAAGGTATTGAATGAGGCTTGTGGACGTAAGCACAATAAACCGACAAACATAAAGTGTCTCAAGACAGACAAAGGTATAGTAGACAATCAGCAGGACATTGCCAACATTTTGAATGAATTTTTCACCACTATTGGTAAAAAATTAGCGCAATCTGCTCCACCTAGCCCAACCGAACCAACTGCATTCATACATGATGAAGTACTTGGCACCTGCTTCTTAAGTCCAGTAACCCCTGAAACTATTAGAAACATCCTAGCTGAGCTTACAAACAAGAGAGATGGTACTGAACCAATCACGAATAGAATATTGCAATTATTGTCTCCTAGTGTGTCATCCCCATTAAGCCATTTAGTTAATATCTGCTTCTCAACCAGTATATTTCCTGAATCACTGAAAGAGTCAGTTGTCACCCTGGTCTACAAAGCTGGCCATAAAGATGACCCTGGAAATTATAGACCAATTTCTATCATTTCACCTCTCTCGAACATTATAGAAAAGTGCATAGTTGAGCGACTCAACAGTTTCCTAAAACATCACGATATATTGAGTAGCTCGCAGTATGGTTTTCGAACGAATCATTCGACAGAATACGCCCTATTAAATTGTATTGATTTTGCTAGTGAGGAAAAAGATAATGGCAATTATGTTCTTGGCATTTATTTGGACATAAAAAAGGCATTTGATTCTGTGAATCATGAAATCCTATGCAAGAAACTTAGTAAATACGGTATCCGAGGAAATGCACTTATGCTCATACAAAATTACCTAAGCAACAGGAGGCAGAGTAAAAATCAATGATAAGGAATGTAAAGTAATTTCTAATGAGCGAAAAATCACTTGCGGGGTGCCTCAAGGCAGTGTTTTAGGTCCGCTGCTATTTCTGATATGTCAATGACCTCAAAAATGTATCTGCATCATTCAAGACAATCACATTTGCGGATGCCACACCTCTTTTTGTCCCACCACAATCTGACTGAGTTATGCAAATTAGCAAATAATGAACTATCCAAAGTAGAGAATTGGTTTGCTTGTAATCAGCTGAGCCTAAACATAGCCAAGACATCGTACCAACTGTACACTAATAAAAGAGTTGTAGCGCCGCTTGTCATCCTCCTCAACAATATACACCTAAAAAATGAGAAATATGTTAAATTTCTTGGAGTTATAGTGGACGAGGCTCTTTCATTCCGGGAGCATATAAATTATGTCTGCCAAAAGGTTGCCCTTGGTATAGGATGCATGTTCAGAAGCAGGAGCGTCTTGGAACCTGCTCAATTAATCAGCTTGTATAATGCATTAGTGCTTCCACATTTGAATTATTGTAATCTAGTTTGGTCCATAAATTATGAAACTAATCTTAAACGACCGTTTCTTCTTCAGAAAAGGGCTGCTAGGGTAATACTGGGCCTTCGATATACTGATACAGTTACTGCTCGGCTTAGCGAGATTGGTATTAAATCGCTTACAATGCTCCGTGACTTGAAATTCATGATTATGATCTACACAAATTTGCATCGCTCCCTGCCCGCTCAGCTGAACAATCTAATTGAATGGAGGAAACACTATGCAAACCGACATCAATTACGCAACCGAAGACCCTTAATCATCCCTTTCTCAAGAACGGTTAGCAGACAACACACGTTTAGAGTTTTTGCCTCCAAATTATTTAACAACTTAACCCTATTTGTAACAGGCTCCTGGCTACCCCTATTTGTAACAGGGGGGGGGGGGGGCGGATTCCGCCCCCCCCCCCCCCGGAGATCTCGAGATCTACCCGTCCGATTTTCAAAAATGAAACGGTGTTTGGTTCCCCTCAACACGATCTACATTTATTAATAAAATATAAATTTGGGATAGGGGGGCAACAGGGGGGCAAAAACTACAAATTTTAGTGGTATTTTTGATCCAACATAGCTTTCATGTTTATCGACCGATTTTAACACAACTAATAGGAATCGATAGAGATTGAATCGGAAACTGATATATGACGGTGACGTTTGAAAATTCAAAAATCATAGGCGTGTGCAGGTCACTCAATATGGGGGTGAAGTAAATGCGTAATAAAACCATTTTTTATGTTGTTTTTTTGATAAATGAAATGGTATGTGATTGAGATATTAGAAAAAAACAGTTATAAATCATATTTTTGCCATAGGCGGTACCCGGTTAGTGAAAAAGGGGGGTAAATTTGGGAAAATTTTTAACCGCAGACAAGTTGCTACCCAGCACTATAAATATGTTACTGATCATAGATAGTTCCTTTTTGCATGTTGTACTTCATCATAGGCGTATCCAGGATCCAAACTAGGGCGGCGCAAGACCTTTTGATAAGTATATTATCCGCTATTATGATACTAACTAGTCAACAGTGACTATTTCACTTACAACTTCAATTAACATTGCTTACCCCCCTTTTTACCCTACCTGGACTCGCCTATTATCTTATAATCGTTCGTAGAGTAGCCTGTGGTGCGTGTTTCATCCGAAAACTGCAGTATGTTATGTCATTGTACGCCCATGCCTCTTAGCTTCCTTGCAATAATATGACCCCCTTTCTTCCATTCCTGAGCGCGCCTCTGCAAAAAAAATGACTTTATTCCCTTTGCTGGTCTCATATGTGCATATATTATTATAAGCTAAACGTATATTGCGCCGTTATCGCTGGCATATCGTCATCACCATGCCAGTCACCCCCCTTTTCATGTTCCTGAACACGCCCCTGAAACTCTATATGTAATAAATTATGCAAATAATGGAAGCAGAAGCTATCTTTTACATCTTGATAGCTATAAATGCCCCCTACATTACTCTATTGGCTTCCCGCAAAGCATTGAATACTTCCCGGAAACCCCCCCTTTTCAAGCCCCTGAAACCGCCTCTGCCATGCAATTTTGTATGATATTTCATTAACATCATCTAATTTGCACTTGTTGCAATCACGGTAAGCCGATGTAACTCCTTCATACTTGATGCAGTTAGGAAGAAACCGTGAAGATCGCATTTCTGTATTTTCGCCAAATGTCGCCTCCGAACCCACCCAAAACTGTGCCCTGGAACCGCCTCTGTTCAAGTTAAGAACTCAAAATTTTGACTCCAGATGCGGAGTTCAATTCTATGAAAAGTCTCAAAATTTCATGGGCCTGCTCCCAGCCGTTCTGGAGATATCTGCGAAAAACATGAGGGGGCGGCGGAATCCGCCCCCCCCCCCTTTACAAATAGGGTTAAACGCCATGCAACCAATCCACTTAGACGTGGCGATTTATAAGCACAAAAATCAATTTTGGAACAACTTCAGCTCCAGTGTTGCAATTAACTACGCATATCAGGTCCCCGCCCTTTCCCCACCCGGGCCAACCCGAGACCGGCCCTCAGCAGAGCTGGGGGCCGGTCGGCCGGCCGGGAGTGTGAGGCGCCCTCTCCGAGGTCGACGGCTCACACGCCTGGCCGGTGGTGAGGGGGCGCCGCTTCGCGGAGTTGAGCCGCGGTAACGCGAGGCGGCGCGGGTGGGGTCCGCCCAGGAGGTTGCCTGGAGGTAGCCTTTGCAGGTGGTATGAACGGTCCTCCACCTTCCCGGTCCCATTTCCCCGGTGGGATCCTGCTGGTTGTGGGTGTGGGCCCGGGCCACAGGCCTGTCCTTGCACGGGCCTCTGCCTCTGGCCTTCTGGCTCTCCCGGGGGTGGTGTGTGTCTGGGGGTGGGGGTGCCTCTGTACCGATTGGAAGGTTTGTGGAGAGGAATCGAAAAAATGTAATAGATATCTAGGCTAAGTGGGGTGGAGAGGGGGTATGGCTCGACCGCCGCCCCTTGGATTGTCCTCGTGTGGCGATCCAGTGGGCGGCATCTTTATGTTGCAGATGATGCGATGGCGATATCAAGCGAAGCTGCCAAGATATACGAATTTAATTTAATATAGGATGAGTGGCACGGTGATCACTCGGTCGGAGAAGACACTTGGAGACGCGCTTCACCGGGCGGGTGTTTACACTTGCATGGGAGTTACTGGGGTGTGTCTGGTCTGCTGCGGCTAGCGCGCCTACACGTTCCTGACCAAGACCAAGCCGCAGCGGGAGCAGCTGCTTCGGGAGAAGGCCGCGGCCGCGGTTGGCGACACAGATGGCTCTGGTGGTACGGACGGTGGTCGTACCGCTCAGTCGCGCCGCCCACGGAGACGCCGGCGGTGGCCTCGCTGCAGCAGCAGCAGGTCCGCTGTCTGAGCGAGCCGCGGCCCGGCGCCCACGGCGGGCCTGTCTTCCTCCACCCGAAGGATTGCGCCGGTGTGCTGGTGGATCGGTGGAGGTGTAGGTGGCGCTCCGGTCGGTGGCGAGATTGTAGAGTTGCCAGTGGGCTGGGTGGAGGGCTGTGTCGTGGGCGCCAGTGGGCTGTGTCGTAAAATAAACTGTGTGTGTGTACCAAAAAAAAAATGTATGTGTGTGTACTGTGAACTGTGTACGTAGATAAATATATACCTCTGTCGCACTACTCCAACGCTTGATAGTCATTTTCGACGAAGATATAATTTATAAATACGAAACTTGCACATAATAAAAGTTCACAGTGGCAAGAACATGCTGTGCAAAACTTGTATCTCTATCTTGCATGATGTGACCGTAATTGTATTGTCTTAGTGCGCCGTTTTACATAACATCACTATAGTGATGTCAAACCCCTGTAGCTCAGTGGGAGAGCGCTGGACTTCTGACCTATCCCGGTGTGGCAGCTCGGGTTCGAGTCGCTTCGGCGCTGGCTGTTTGCTCCTGACTGGGATGGCCTGCGGCCGGTGGCAGCGGTCGCACTCAAGGTCAGGTGACGTCAGTGAGCGGGGCGGACCGTGTCCAGGTATGTCGGGCACGTACAACTTTCGTCTCTAAATTCTGCCGGCCAACAGGATTTGCGCGATCGGGTGGTGAGGTCAGGACCTGCGCAACAAGCTCTGCTTAGCGTGGGTCCTGACTTCGGAAATCCATCCATACAAAACATTCGGACTAAATTTATTATTAAAAAAAAAAAATAGTGGCGATTGTCTTATAAATATCTAAACAAAAAATAAGCAAAACAATATAAGTGAAAATTCAACTAAAGGGGCTCCAGATGTGAATTGTATCGTATCCAACAATCAAACCAATAGCTACTTATCGTATGAAAAATAAATATATTTTTTGACAATCCAAAACAGTAGGCACACTCCCTTTAAGCGTATCACCTCAAAGTCCATGAAATGCGCTTTTCTTTGACGTATGGCAATGACTATAAATGTTTACACTTGTTGCCGTAATGGGCACCTAAACTTGGGCACAATTTCCCGCCTGAAGAGTGGTATTTGTGTCGTCCTGACATGTGCAACTTTAGGTACACCGAAAACCCACCAACAACTAACAAGGGACCTATATTTTTTCCGTTGGAATATTATGCCCTGATCTGTCTGCTTTCATAAAATTGCCCTAAATACGCATGCAAAAATAGTCGGGAAATGCATATCCGCCACATTTTTCTAGATCTACCGGCTACCCCTTGGTGCAGCGGTACGACTCAGAAACCAGTCAATCCCGGCTTTAGGAACATCGCTTTGTTTCACCGATTGCCAAAACAAACTCAGCGAGAAGGCTTGACGCATGGGTAATGTTTCACTGGTTTCTTGGACTGGCGGTGACAGGGTAGATCTTGAAGATGAAAACAGACTAATTACGCCCAAAGTGGCAAGTTGTGCGCTCACGCAAGGCCGTATAAGTACGAATTACGAATGTTTCTATAAGATTCGCACGCAAGGAAATGCGATACGATTACGTACGATACGAAGTTTTGCTTGCGAAGAATTTAAAAGCGGAGAAGTTTAAGTCAACTATGCTTGACTTTTGTTCTCCTTTAGTTCAGAAAATCGAACGATGCTATTTTCAAACCGATTTTGTGGTGTTCGGAAAACGAATAAAACGTCAGGTCTATTTATCGATACATTTAAACGTCGTGCAATCGCTAAAATCACACAGTGACTTTTCACTGGTTGCGGGGTTGTTTTGAATGTCACTGCTGTGTCCGCCGTACCTGTTGGTGCTGTCGCTTCTCATGGATAATTTATTAATTATCTGACGTTCCCAAATGAGTTATAGATGCGATCATGCACTATACGGCTTTCTTTCATCAGTGGCGGGAGATTCGTCAGTGGCCGGATATTAGGGGGCTGATTGTCCCATCCTCAGATAATTTCAACAATTTTGCTATGACTTGTTGATGGTAAAAATCAGATTGAAAGGCAATTCCCCCCACCCCCCACCCCCAATCCCTAGCGAGACTCCGCCGCCACTGTCATCCATTACTTTCCAGCGGAAGGTCACATGATGCAAGACAACGGTATCGAGTCCACTGTCTCACTAATGAACCTCCGGTCTGATGATCGCTCATAGCTTTACGATTACCTATCTACGTAGCGTTAGTGGAAGGCACCGACGACTTTCCAAACACCTTCTCCTACGTGGGACATCGGGGTTTGGTCAGTATCGCTGAGCTCAGTCTCGGATCGTTCCGCACGCTATCGGTTACCGGTACCAAGGTGGGGTGGGGGGCAAACGGGGCAATTGCCCCCCCCTCCTGAATGTCTGTACGTGCCCCCCCCCCCCCCCTTTGGTCGAAAAAAAAGATTTTAAGAGAAAAATTGTGAAAATATGCCCTTTTAAAAATATGGTGGGCCAAATCCGGTGAGTTTGTTTTTGGTGGGGGTACTTTATGCCCCCTGAGCAAAAATTGCCCCATCCTGGAGCGAATCCTGGGTACGCCACTAACCGGTACGGGCGCAGTGCCGTCGCGGCGGGTCGTCAGACTTCACCGCCGGCGCGACCCTGACCTGCCGGCCATTGCCCGCCATTGCCCGCCACGGCCCGCCACGGCCGGCGGGCGGGCCATGCTGCGACGCGCTACCCCGAACACCGGCCACCGGGCCACCACCGCCACCGCCACCGCCACCGCCACCGCCACCGCCGCCGCCGCCGCCGCAGAGACAATCGCAGATTGCGAAACCGGCCGGGTCGGCAGGTCGTCTGGAGGCTGCCGGTGCCGTCCGGTCGCGGCTGGCCGGGTCGGTCGGTCGGTCGGTCGGTCGGTTCGGGTCAGCGGAGAGGGAGGCGGAGGGAACTGGCTGGGAGTCGCCGCCGAGGAGCCGCCGAGAAGCCGCTGCCGCCGCCGCCGCCGCAGTCGTGTGCCGGCCGTCGGAGCAGAGGGACGACCACGCCGCAGTCATGCAGACAGGAGGGAGACAATGTGTCCGCGCAGGTGAGTTGGTAGGAGACAATGTGTCCGCGCAGGTGAGTTGGGGGGAGACAATGTGTCCACACATGTGAGTTGGTGGGAGACAATGTGTCCGCGCAGGTGAGTTGGTGGGAGACAATGTGTCCGCGCAGGTGAGTTGGGAGGAGACAATGTGTCCGCGCATGTGAGTTGGGGGGAGACAATGTGTCTACACAGGTGAGCTGGGGGAGACAATGTGTCCGCGCAGGTGAGTTGGTGGGAGACAATGTGTCCGCGCAGGTGAGTTGGTGGGAGACAATATGTCCGCGCAGGTGAGTTGGTGGGAAACAATGTGTCCGCGCAGGTGAGTTGGTGGGAGACAAAGTATCCGCGCAGGTGAGCTGGGGGGGAGACAATGTGTCCGCGCAGGTGAGCTGGTGGGAGACAATGTGTCCGCGCAGGTGAGTTGGGAGGAGACAATGTGTCCGCGCAGGTGAGTTGGTGGGAGACAATGTGTTCGCGCATGTGAGCTGGTGGGAGACAATGTGTCAGCGCATGTGAGTTGGGGGAGACAATGTGTCCGCGCAGGTGAGTTGGGAGGAGACAATGTGTCCGCGCAGGTGAGTTGGGGGAGACAATGTGTCCGCGCAGGTGAGTTGGGGGGAGACAATGTGTCCGCGCAGGTGAGTTGGGGGAGACAATGTGTTCGCGCAGGTGAGCTGGGGGAGAGACATCGCGGGAACTGGTGGAGACTCCACGCTGTGAGGACTGATGTTAGTCTGTGTTGCTGACACCAAACATATATTTATGGGTGGCAGTAGTCTGAGTCTGTTTTCATTTTGTGTTCTCGTTAAGACTCCAGTTCATGTTTGTGAATCGTGTGGAAGGTCGTACGGAAATGAGAGATACAATGAGGTTTGTTATGTCTAAGCAGGCCGCGATACACATTACACCTCAGATGCTGCTTGTTTTCGTCGACTGGAGGGTGGTGCAGATGTTGGAGCTCGTTTATTACTTTTTCGATTGCCTTCCTTATATTGTGTTTCCTATCAGAAGTACGTAATTTAACGAGGATACATTCAGTTGCAGAAATTTACGTTTTAAATTTACAGAAATTTATTTCTGATTGCATTGAGAATGATTAGCGCTTGATCTGTATAAGCCAGATTTCACCGGCGTGGGGCTACATGCAGATGTTGCGTATTATTGTATATTGCCTCTGGATTTTCTACAATCAAGCGAATGTCAGATTTTCGTGGTAGCTGATGGTTATTTCGTTTTCGTGAGAAACCAGAGGTCCCTGAAGCACTGTCCCTGAAGAGGTGCCCATATCGCCTCTATTTCATATGCCTGTAATATTTTACATTATGCACATAGCGCAATATGACCCTCGAACACTCGCTCGGCCCATGTAGCCATATCCAGTGATCCCGGGCCCCCGCGTATGTCTGTGACCCCGGCGGCAGTCAGCTGACCTCGCCATGTCCCTCTCTCCGGCCACCAGCCCTGCTGCTCGTGCTGGCCACCTCGGCCGCCGGCATCATCCTCAAGAAGCAGAACCCGCTGCTCGACCTCAACGACCACCTGCTGACGGTAAGCTCCCGTCAGCCGACAATGCCGACACATCCGCCGTGTATTGATTGACGTGTGTCTGTGAATGGCATGGCGGCCATGTCGTGACCCAATCGTGACTCAGATCGGATGGCACTCCCATCCGATCGGATGGCACTCCCATCCGATCCGATGGCACTCATGGTTATGAGTATGTCGCGATGCTGTCGAGAATATTCGGTGATTTAGTCAAAATTGTGTGTTGATTCTGTCGTGGTTTCTTTTATGACGTGTCATGTTCTAATATGCCAGATAGCGCTCTATCCTGACTTTTCTGACTGACTCTTGGTGTGACGTGCTGTGTGTCAATCGTGACTCTGGTGTGACTGACATTCAGTTATCGTCCTAAAGTGATTCTGTCGCTACTCTGTCGTGGATATTACTTAGGTCTGGCATGACCCTGAAACAAGACGTGCCGTGTCCAACGGCTCAGACTGGTTATTGATTCAACTTTTTTGGAACGATTCAATCATGATTCACTTTGGAATCTGAATGATTCAATCACCGTTCGATTCACGGATACAATTTTGATAATTGATTCTTTCCGATTCAAAGAATCAAAACAAATATTTGAATCGATTCACGTTTGATGCAACATTTAAATATATGTGGTTAATTTATATCAAATCAATACAAATGGAAACATACATATATATATATATATATATATATATATATATATATATATATATATATATATATATATATATATATATATATATATATATATATATATATATATATATATATATATATATATATATGATCATTAAAACATTGTTACAGCAATACTATTTCAGTATAAATGAATGTAGCCACTGGGACTGTATGTATTTGCACAATTTACCAGTGTACTTGAATCGTTACGAATCGTTAAATCTTTTGATTCAATCAGCCTTGATTTGATGCAGGTTTTGATTCAATCACGATTCATGAATAAACATATCTTCGGTGAATCAATTATTGTTTGATTCAAGGAATTTTGATTAAACGATTCCAATCGATTAAATCAGTGTTGAATCAATCAGTAACCAGTCTGATTAATTTACGGCGTACCGGCTATATCGCACATACCGCAAATGTGGTACCTATGTTAGGATCGTGACATTTTTCCTAGCGTCAAAATGGTCGTGAAAAGTATGATGTCCTGCCGGCCGACAACCAGCTACCCTTGATGGTTTTCTATACTTGGATGCCCTATTCAGAGAATGTGTTGCCCCAAGTTAGCGTCATGCTGTCCCATTTGTATTGTGACCCCGGTACAGTGGGGTAACACCTCCATTCTATGACACCCCTGTCATAAAATGCGGCATATTCGAAGAATCCTGGCTACACCCCTGGCTGTGCTTATGCCGTAAATATGGGGTGCCTCCACTGTGACGTTGCCGTGCCTTCTTACCGCCCGTCATGACTTGTATAAGCCGAACCCGCTGCATCTGAGCCGAATCCAGAGGCAATGTCCGCCCTGTAGCTCAGTTGGGAGAGCGCTGGACTTCTGACCTCACCCAGTAGTGGCAGCCCAGGTTCGAGTCGCTTCGGCGCTCGCTATTTGCCCCTGACCTGACTGGGATGGCCTGTTGCCGGTGGCAGCGGTCGCACTCAAGGTCAGGTGACGTCAGAGGGCGGGGCGAACCGTGTCCAGGTATGTTGGATACGTAAAACTTTCGCTTCTAAATTCTGCCGGACGCCAGGAATTGCTTGATCGGGTGGTGGGGTCAGGGTCTGCGCAACAAGCTATGCTTAGCGCGGGGCCTGACCTCGGAAATCCATCCATTCAAAAACATTCGGAACCATTTTTTTGTAACTTCTTTGCGCCCCTGTCGTGACTTCTTACCGCCCCTGTCGTGACTGTGC
>JAXIVJ010005534.1:30000-73244 GCA_036785665.1 Chirona hameri
TGGCGTTAAAGACAGGGGCGTCGCCACAGGGAGGGGGGCTGGGGGCTGTGCCCCCCAGGATCGCTCCCCCCCCCCAGTTTAGCAGGATTTTAACATTAGCCTATGATAGTGGAGTCAAACACCTGGGTGCTCCCACCCCCCCCCCCCCCCACACACGCACACACTCACAATGTCTTGCCGACGCCCCTGGTTAAAGGAAATAGTTCACCTTCGGAATTTTTCAGAACACGATTTTATTATATTTTTTAATACAGTTTCTTTTTTTCTTTTTAAAAATGGTCCTACATCGCGCCAATTCAGGACAAAAGGTTGCAAATTATTGATTTTATGGTGTGCGTTATTGGTCTGCGCATGCTCCATGGCAGTGCTGGCACTTTCAGACGGTACGGTACATCATATATGCGCCGTATTCCTTCGCCAAAAAGTCAAATATCTTCGGCTGGAGAGTCTTTTCAGCCAAGAAAAGTTTCAGATAAGGATTTCTCAACACGGGCTACAAAACTGCTATTTCAGTTCAAAACCCATGTTGAAGGTGAACTATATATTTCCTTTAAAGAGAAACTGCCTCTATCGGATGATATCGCAAAAACCGACTTAAGCAAGTCCTAAGGACTACTTATGATTTTTAATCGTTATCAAAGACTTACCCAAGCAGCGCAAGTACAAAAAAAAATCATAAGAATCTAAAAACTGTTTACGATTTCTACGCACCACTACACATATGGATTATGGAAGCGTTTGTTCCAGTTAACTGCATCTGACCAACCGTCAGCTGACGCTATTGCAACAATTGGATGAGGCGACAAAGCACTTATACATTGTGGTTCCTGTTAACTACATGAAACGAATCTGGCACATCTGGCGCACTTTAGTTGTTGTCCCCCCCAAAAAAACTCGGTCGGAATCAAAATCCTTTCAGAAAAATCAGAATCTCTTCGGAATTAATCTTATCCCTTCGGAATTAGTATTTTCTTTTATCCAATTATTGGGCTTTAATCGGGCATAAGACATGCAATGTTTTCTGACATTACAAATTTCGACAGAATGCTTAAGCAAAAAATATAACTATTTACAATTGTTGCACAACGCTGCAATTAATGTATTTTGGTGCGTAGTGGTGAGCGGACCCGTCAAGGTCATTGGTTTGGAAGAAAACCGAACTGTGAACGCTGATATTGGGCGACTGGGCGCGAATTTCGATAAACGGATTTCATAGTGTTAGTCAGATCCGATTGCTCTTTAACATATTACATTTTACATTAAGGAGACAGTGTCCCTTTAAAGATGTCTAATCATTGCGTTAGATTTTGACTGTCAGCTGTTTGTTCACAGCGTACTGTCTTGCAATGTGTGCCTTTCGAGATTCATGAACCCTATGGAGTTAATGACATTTGCTGATGGAAGTATATTGCTACAGGGCTATCATTCACCGCTCTGTCTGTCTGCGTGTTTCACCCACAAGTAGCATCACCATGGGCACCACCCCACCACTTATGCACGAACTATCCCTCACATACCTCCGTCTTCCAGGCTGAGAGTGACACCGTGCTGAAGCACTTCTTCCGGGCGTACAGCTCCCCCCACGTGCTCTCCGAGTGCGCCACGCATCAGATCAACTCGCTATCCAAGCAGGAGCGGTGCACGCGGCTGTCGGACCTCCTCTCCCCGCCGACCGGCCGCGAGCTGAACCTGGGCGCGCTCAGCGCCGTCCGCGAGATCAACTCGGACGTCTCTGACGCCACCGGCGGCCTGATCAAGGACCTCTTCACCCAGCTCGACCCGGATACCAGACTCGTGCTGGCCGCCGCGCTCGGCTTCTCCAGCGAATGGCTGCCGGAGCTGACCGTCTTCGCGAGACAGATGCAGTTCCGGGGGTCGGCCGGCGAGCAGCGCGTGCCCAGCGTGCTCGCCCTCGGCCCGATGCGTTTCCTGAACGCCAGCGCCGACGGTCTGTACGGTGTGGCCATGCCGTATAACGACGCGGCGCTGCAGCTGGAGATGTTCTTCTTTGTGGCGGCCGAGCAGGGCGCGGATGTAGTTTCTCTGCTGCGGCGACGGCACTATGAAGCCCTGGCGGCCGTCTCGCCGCTGGACACGCGAGTCGTCCTCTCCTTCCCGCAATTCGTCGTCAAGTCGGCCAAGCACGACTACCGCGACGTGGCGCTCTCGCTCGGGCTGGGCGCGATGCTCGAGGGCGGCCTCGGTCCGAACGAGGTGGACAAGGTGGACCAGCTGGTGCACCGGGCCGTGATCGACGTGGATGAGCGAGGCACGCGGGCGGCCGGCGCGGCCGGCATCAGCATCATCCCGCGAGCCGGCTCTGACGAGCGGGCGCCGCGGGTGGTGCTCCAGCTGGACCAGCCGTTCGTCGGCACGGTGATGCACGTCGGCCTGGAGCTGCCGTTGTTCACCGTACACGTGGTGGACCCGCAGCAGGACGCCGCCGCCGCCCGCCGGCCCGTTGGTCGCTTCTGAGCTGGACACGGGGGAGGGGAGGGGAGGGGGTTCTGCAGCTATAGAGGGAGCTGACGTTTAACTTCGGGCTTAGCGTAGCGTCCCGCTGTCTTACATGTCACGTTGAAGGGACGTATATGAGTGCGTCCACATAATTCGAAGTGCAAAGCATTGTTCTTTGTACGTAGTGCATTGTTCTTCGATGGATTTATTTTGTAACTGTTTTCGAAATAACTTCAGTGCGCGATAGCTCCATCTAAGGCAATCGCGCCAGGGGTCTTCTATGCCGATAATCTGTTTACGCAATGGCGAAATGGCGCGGCGTCAGGAGAAACCGAGTATTGCGCATAAAACCGGGATGGACCGGTTTGTGTTTGTTATCAATGCTTTTGAACTGATCGATTGCAGTGTTATTGCCTCCTGCGAGCTTGCCGAGATTAAAATGTAGGCAATAGGCATCCAGGCTCAGCCAAAATCCACTGCGTTCGCGGGTATAGAAACCGCATGCCATAGCGTGTGGTTGCAGCCATTTGAGCATATGTCTGTCGCAAATAAACGTAGCACAACAGACCTGTTTCTGTAGATTCCGCTGTTGATAACGGCGAGTGGGTCATGGTGGAGCAAAAACCTCTGCGGGACGTCCTTCCCTTCTCCGACGAAGACAAGATTATCTGTGGATCAGCTACCGCGCTGCCCTCAAGTGTACACTGCACAGGGCCGACGATTAATCCGAGGGGCGAGGTACTGCGCTGTTACCTGGTTTTCTGAGAACAGTTTCGTTTTGCGGCGAAGCGCGTACATGCATGCAGACACTTCTCAGGCAGCCAGAAGGCACCTGTTCATCGAGGCTAATGTATGACATCACCTCCTCGACCCTAGTGACGTCACCTCTTCGCGGTATAAACGGCTTACGTGAACTGCGCACTGGCGTCCATACATTGTAACCGAAGGTTGTTTTTCGTCTATTCGAAACAACACTATTCTTTAGAATTGTAAGTCAAAATACTAGGCGACAAAATACTGAAGCCAAATATGATCAAGGAAAGCGTACCCTTTTGAATTATCCACTGAGTCATAAAAACAATCAATAGATGTAAAGAGCGGGCAAGGCAGGCATCCTTATAGTCCCGTACTATAAGTACAAGTACAAGTACAAGTCGTGACTATTCGGTACCTTTCGTAGAATACGGCCACGCTGTGAGACGACGCAGGTGTTCCAATTTTTAGTCATAGGCCTGTCAACAGACGGCAACGTGATTTATTTGCAAAACAAGTGTTTTTGTTTGCGCATAACAACCGCATTGAGCTCTGACGCGTATGGCACAATCCTTGGCAGCATTTGGCACCATTCATTACAAACACTCGCCAACAATAGGTTGCAAATTGAGACCCAGATACAATGTTGTTCGATACACAATACACAATACAATGTTTTAACTTTTTACCTGTAAAAGTTAAAACATTCAGTACAGTTTAAAAGCAATCCAGTACCTTCAGCGTATAGACAATCCAATACAGTTAAATTTCAGGTAAGGATCGCTCCCACTACTAAGAAAATGATCTGAATCAGCGAGAAAAGCGCCCTCACTAGTTGCTGCTGCGACAGTAACGTCCTCTGCACCCTCAGCCTGTTTACATCAGGTCACCCGTCTATCGGCATGACCACTAGCGCCACCACTGGACCGGGGACTGCAATGTCTCTGACACAATGTCAGACGCTCGCAGACTCGAATGGCAATGGTTTTATCTGGAACGTGGAGCTAGAGTATGAGCCAGAGTCACCAAAGACCAACCAAATCCATACCAATCGCTTCGAAGGGCGGATGCTATTCAATCTTTGGATTCCGGCTGGTTGCATAGATTTTCCATTAAAAATACCACTATGTTCCCGATGTATGCAGGCATACGAGAGCCCATACGCCCCATAGGACAGCCAATTTGACACGCCCACCTCAAATCACCAGCCAATATCGTGAGAAAGTCACATTGCTCGCTGTTCAGCTCAAGGGCGTCTGTCTGGTAGTCAGGCTAACATGTGTTGTGAATTCGTATGAGTAGTTCTTTTAACAGTTCGTGTCTGTATCGTGGCGCTACCTAGAACACAGCTGATCTGCGACGTAGTTCTGGCGTTGCCGCTAGAGGCGCCACGAGTCCTGTTTTCCAGTAGCGCCTGTGTGACTGTTGATCCTGTGTGGGTGTGGGTCCACGCTATTTCTGTATTTTAAGTGTAAATCTAATGCGGAATTCAGCCACTGTGTATTTGGAAGAATCGCTGGGATGCCGAAGTAGGTGAAGATCACAACACAACACATGTTAACTGGAGACCGGGGGGCAATGCACCCGCCGGTTAGTTGCAGTGGCTTAGCGAGCATACGGTCATTCAGGGCCCTTTGGACCCGATGTGCCCATGCAAAGCTGGCGCCCCTTCGATCAGTGACGACGCCCCTCCGGCCGGTGACGGCGCCACTCCGGCCAGTGAATGCGCTCTCCCGGTCAGTGACGGCGCTCTTCCGGCCAGTGACGGCGCCCCCGGCCAGTGAGGGCGCCCCCTACCATAGACGGCGCCACTCCGGCCAGTGAGTGCCGCTCTCCCGGTCAGTGACGGCGCTCTTCCGGCCAGTGACGGCGCCCCCGGCCAGTGAGGGCGCCCCCTACCATAGACGGCGCCACTCCGGCCAGTGAGTGCCGCTCTCCCGGCCAGTGAGGGCGCCCCCGGCCAGTGAGGGTGCCCCCTGCCATAGACGGCGCCCGCTGGCCAGTGACGGCGTCCCCGGTCAGTGAGGGCGCTCTTGCGGCCAGTGAGGGCGCCCCCTGCCATGGACGGCGCCCCTCTGTCTAGTGACGGCGCCCCTCCGGCTAGTGACGGCAGCCCACCGGGAAATGACGGCGCCTCTCCGGCCAGTGACGGCGCCCCTCCGACCAGTGATCGCGCCCCTCCGGCCAGTGACGGCGCCCCTCCGTCCAGTGACGGCGCCCCTCCGACTAGTGACGGCGCCTCTCCGGCCCGTGACAGCGGCCCTCTTCCAGAATAAACCTCTATACTGTTAGGAATTATAAAATGTCGCCCCTCTCTCAGAAAAGGCGTCTATATTAATAGATAATACGATGACAAATACACATTTTCGCCAACATTGGTGCCCCCCCCCCCCCCGTCGATCGGGTGGCGCCCCTCAAGGTGATGCCCTGGTCCTCAAGGGCGGATTCAGGATATTTTAGGAGGGGTGGCCGCAGGCCAATTTAGGGGCGCCTTTCAAAGAAAGGGTGCCGTCACTGACCGAAAGGGCGCCGTCACTGGCCGAAAGGGCGCCGTCAATGGCCGAAAGGGCGCCGTCAATGGCGAAAGGGCGCCGTCACTGGCCGGAAGGGCGCCTCGGGTCAAAATGCCCAGGTCATGACCAGGCACGTAGCCAGGATTTCGTCCAGGGGGGGGGGGGCGGCGTCTCGAAAGGGCCCCTTCCCGAGCGTTGAAAGGGCCCCTTACCAAGCGTTGAAAGGCCCTCCCCCCACAAAAAACGCATGAAAAGGCACGTTACAAGGCTGGAAAATGCAGTATAACAGGTATAACATGGACCATACCAACGTTTAGGAGCTGGAGTTAGCAAACTGCCACATCAACTTTGGAACCAGCGACACGAATGGCTGGCTGGCTGGCTGGCTGGCTGGCTGGCTGGCTGGCTGGCTGGCTGGCTGGCTGGCTGGCTGGCTGGCTGGCTGGCTGGCTGGCTGGCTGGCTGGCTGGCTGGCTGGCTGGCTGGCTGGCTGGCTGGCTGGCTGGCTGGCTGGCTGGCTGGCTGGCTGGCTGGCTGGCTGGCTGGCTGGCTGGCTGGCTGGCTGGCTGGCTGGCTGGCTGGCTGGCTGGCTGGCTGGCTGGCTGGCTGGCTGGCTGGCTGGCTGGCTGGCTGGCTGGCTGGCTGGCTGGCTGGCTGGCTGGCTGGCTGGCTGGCTGGCTGGCTGGCTGGCTGGCTGGCTGGCTGGCTGGCTGGCTGGCTGGCTGGCTGGCTGGCTGGCTGGCTGGCTGGCTGGCTGGCTGGCTGGCTGGCTGGCTGGCTGGCTGGCTGGCTGGCTGGCTGGCTGGCTGGCTGGCTGGCTGGCTGGCTGGCTGGCTGGCTGGCTGGCTGGCTGGCTGGCTGGCTGGCTGGCTGGCTGGCTGGCTGGCTGGCTGGCTGGCTGGCTGGCTGGCTGGCTGGCTGGCTGGCTGGCTGGCTGGCTGGCTGGCTGGCTGGCTGGCTGGCTGGCTGGCTGGCTGGCTGGCTGGCTGGCTGGCTGGCTGGCTGGCTGGCTGGCTGGCTGGCTGGCTGGCTGGCTGGCTGGCTGGCTGGCTGGCTGGCTGGCTGGCTGGCTGGCTGGCTGGCTGGCTGGCTGGCTGGCTGGCTGGCTGGCTGGCTGGCTGGCTGGCTGGCTGGCTGGCTGGCTGGCTGGCTGGCTGGCTGGCTGGCTGGCTGGCTGGCTGGCTGGCTGGCTGGCTGGCTGGCTGGCTGGCTGGCTGGCTGGCTGGCTGGCTGGCTGGCTGGCTGGCTGGCTGGCTGGCTGGCTGGCTGGCTGGCTGGCTGGCTGGCTGGCTGGCTGGCTGGCTGGCTGGCTGGCTGGCTGGCTGGCTGGCTGGCTGGCTGGCTGGCTGGCTGGCTGGCTGGCTGGCTGGCTGGCTGGCTGGCTGGCTGGCTGGCTGGCTGGCTGGCTGGCTGGCTGGCTGGCTGGCTGGCTGGCTGGCTGGCTGGCTGGCTGGCTGGCTGGCTGGCTGGCTGGCTGGCTGGCTGGCTGGCTGGCTGGCTGGCTGGCTGGCTGGCTGGCTGGCTGGCTGGCTGGCTGGCTGGCTGGCTGGCTGGCTGGCTGGCTGGCTGGCTGGCTGGCTGGCTGGCTGGCTGGCTGGCTGGCTGGCTGGCTGGCTGGCTGGCTGGCTGGCTGGCTGGCTGGCTGGCTGGCTGGCTGGCTGGCTGGCTGGCTGGCTGGCTGGCTGGCTGGCTGGCTGGCTGGCTGGCTGGCTGGCTGGCTGGCTGGCTGGCTGGCTGGCTGGCTGGCTGGCTGGCTGGCTGGCTGGCTGGCTGGCTGGCTGGCTGGCTGGCTGGCTGGCTGGCTGGCTGGCTGGCTGGCTGGCTGGCTGGCTGGCTGGCTGGCTGGCTGGCTGGCTGGCTGGCTGGCTGGCTGGCTGGCTGGCTGGCTGGCTGGCTGGCTGGCTGGCTGGCTGGCTGGCTGGCTGGCTGGCTGGCTGGCTGGCTGGCTGGCTGGCTGGCTGGCTGGCTGGCTGGCTGGCTGGCTGGCTGGCTGGCTGGCTGGCTGGCTGGCTGGCTGGCTGGCTGGCTGGCTGGCTGGCTGGCTGGCTGGCTGGCTGGCTGGCTGGCTGGCTGGCTGGCTGGCTGGCTGGCTGGCTGGCTGGCTGGCTGGCTGGCTGGCTGGCTGGCTGGCTGGCTGGCTGGCTGGCTGGCTGGCTGGCTGGCTGGCTGGCTGGCTGGCTGGCTGGCTGGCTGGCTGGCTGGCTGGCTGGCTGGCTGGCTGGCTGGCTGGCTGGCTGGCTGGCTGGCTGGCTGGCTGGCTGGCTGGCTGGCTGGCTGGCTGGCTGGCTGGCTGGCCGGCCGGCCGGCTGGCTGGCCGTCCGGCCGGCCGTCCAGCCTCGGTCTCGTCGGCCCTTTTCGGCGTGCTGCGCGCGTCGAAAAGGGCCCTCGCGCGCCAAAAAGGGCCCTCCTGGCCTCTAGGAGGGGGGGGGGGCGGCCGCCCCCGCCGCCCTCCCCTTGGCTGCGTGCCTGGTCATGACCTGTATGACCTGATACTCGGTAAGTTACCTTCAACAGGGCGCCCACACGGGTGTACAAGGGGTCCATAGGGACGCTGCGTGCTCACGGGCTGTCCATCGCCGGTGCCTGGCGGCGCCCGGCGCCAGACAGCCCGTAGGGCGCCCTTCTGGCGGGGGGGGGGGGGGGTGGCCGCGGCCGCTGCGGCCTCCCCCTGGATCCGCCCCTGCTGGCCCTTTGTGAATTTCTGCGCACGCCACTGCCCGCAGTGATCGCTAAATGCCCTCTGGCTTCTACTGACGAAATTGTGTTCCTCCAATGGGAACTAAAAACATAAGTAAGATACAGTATATGTGGAATACATTTAATTTTGCGCATTGAGATGTTATGGCAATGGCCTTCATGTAGGGCACACAAAAAAGTTATACTAAATATGGTAACATGCCCAGGCTACCATATGGTAGCCGGACCAAGAATATCTCCTGAGCAGGAAGTCTGAGACTCAAGTTTCTGCAGTGTGTGTCGGCCAATCAGGAACGATAATTGGGGTGGCAACAATGGCACGTGCTGCTCGTGCGCGCGTGGCAGAATTTGAACGTTGTGAGGCGCGGAAGCTGTGGTAGTTCAGGGGGGTGTCATCCCGGGATTCCCTATGTATCGGCTGCCGAGCGGC
Source organism: Chirona hameri (assembly GCA_036785665.1). Taxonomy (NCBI): domain Eukaryota; kingdom Metazoa; phylum Arthropoda; class Thecostraca; order Balanomorpha; family Balanidae; genus Chirona; species Chirona hameri. Next base: position 38,851 of record JAXIVJ010005534.1, read on the forward strand.
TCGTTAGCGAGGACGTCACTGGTGCTGTAGTCCAGTCGTGGCCAGCCCCGTCGCCGCAGCTGCGCTTTCGAGCGTTTTGCGGTCTTTTGACAGGTGTTGACGAGAGCGACAATGTGAAGTCCTCGTCGTTAGATAAGTAAGCTATATTGCAAGTCTATATTCGAAAATATTTTACAAGCCTTTTTAAAGCATATCTTGAACAGTGGCGGATCCAGGGGGGGGGGGGGCGTAGGGGCTGAAGCCCCCTGCCTTAGAAAACGGCGCCATTTTTGTATAGGATTTGCCGGCGCCGAAGGCGCCGTAGCGTTTTCGGGAGGCCGCCAGGGCGCCCTTGCGTCTACCAACAGCATCGTAGCACTCTTGGAAGGCACCCTGGCACCCTCAGAAGACATATTGCCGCCCTCACAACGCATTATGCCGCCCTCGGAAGGTACATCGCCGCCCTCGGAAGGCATTATGCCGCCCTCGGAAGGCACCATGCCGCCCCCGTCACCGAGGAAATATGCCGCCCTCAGGCCTGAAGCCCCCTGCCTTAGAAAATCCTGGATCCGCCCCTGATCTGGAAAATTAAGCCAAAACAATGCCATTTGCAACATTTCCAGGTACAACGTATGGCTGTCTCACCCCTCATCCAGAGCAGCGTACGGCCGTCTCGCCCCTCAGCCGGGCCGGGGCAGCGTATGTCCGTCTCGCCCTCAGCCAGACCAGGGCAGCGTATGCCCGTCTCCTCCCTCAGCCGGACCGGGGCTGAGGGAGGGCATGGCCGTCTCACCCCTCAGCAGGACCGGTGCAGCATATGGCCGTATCGCCCCTCAGCCAGACCGGAGCGCAAATTCCCGAAGTATAGCGACCATTCGCACCAATTAATTTGATTGGTCGAATTCACTTGGATGTGACGTCACATTGACGTCACAGTCTCCCTACATACCCTGTCATGTACGATATCGTGTGTACTGTTGCATGGTGGGGAGTTTAAGTGTAGTGCGTGAAAAAATACATGTCTTTCAAAATTGCTATTAACTTCTATTGGCGCGCCTCGACAGGTAATATAAAACCGAGGTTGAAACGTAAACGCGTTTTCTGCTTTCTAAACACAGTTGTCGCACGTGTCAACTGAACTGACTTGCTCCGTGCTCGTTTCGTGGAATCTCTGGGTGGAAAATTACGCATATACCGAATGAAAACCGGAAAATCCCCATACCATGGTGTATTGGCGATCACGTACCTCCACTGAGACAACCTGCAACCAGGGAATAATTGTCTAACACTTGCTATTTTGGTCGCCCGCCTGTTTTCAAGTAGGTATAAACAAAGCAGTATAAATATAATACAGACGCCGAATATAGGTACCTACTGTTGCCTACCGATCTGACAACATGTAAACGGAGATCAAATGCACTTCTGCCAGACGACCGTGCCGTAACGAGAGTACACCATATGTTTCAAATGGTGCGCACCTAGGCTAAGCGCATCACACACAGCGATCGCTTCGATTATTGTCGCGGCCCAGCATCCCATTCAGGGAGGTGCCAACCTCCCCCGGTGGTATAATGGACTCGCCCAGCAGTTATGACGTCACCGAGTGCGAATGGTCATTATACTTCGGGAATTTGCGACCGGGGCAGCGTGTGGCCGTCTCGCCCCTCAGCCGGACCGGGGCAGCGTATGGCCGCCTCACCTCTCAGTCAGACCGGTGCAGTGGTGTATGGCCGTCTCCCCTCAGCATGAATTAAGGGATGGATAATTATCCGCGGTAAACGTAATCTTAAAGGCATTATACGGGGTTTTCCCAGAATAATTGAGTTACATAGTAAAACGTACTTATAAAGGTGGTAGAAGTCCCACGGTAGCCACATTTTTTTCTGGAAATGACCTCTTCTGCACGTAAGGACATTCCAAAGTGCGCGGTGACGCCACCGCGTATTTTCTGCAGGACCGGCTGAGGCAGAGCCAGTCATCTCTTTTATGCTAATAAAAACACCCCCCCTTATGGCATATTTCCGGTAAAATAAGCAATATTTGAAAGAAAATAAACTTGTTTTGTTCCAACGACAGCAGCAGTTACTAGTTTTCCCATACAATTCTATATTTTTCATGAATTTTCATTCCAAAAAAATCATACGCCACCACCAAATTATCAACGCTAAAGGCCAGAGATAAGAAAACCACAAAAACACAAAACCTCAACGAACAGTGTGCAGTAATACAAAGTCCCGTCAGTTTTGAATTGCATAATAATTGTGTGATCCAGTGTAGTACTTGCAGATAATTTAAAACTCTAAAATTGATCTTAAGATAAAAGTGGTGGACAGTAGTGCTGATCAAGTACTCGTTATCTGATACTAGTCTCGAGAAACGCCTGAGTTTTAACGCTGATAATTGCTGAAATAATGGACTAAATGAGCATTGAGGTCCCTGTTATATGTCTTAAACGTGTTTAAAGCTCATACAACTGCAAAAGAGTGCATTTACTTTCAGGACGGAAACCCGTATAATCCCTTTAAATAGGATCGTACCCTAGGCGCAACTATCCGTATCCCGTTCGAAATATTCGCACCGCACCGAGCCGCGTGCGGCGAAAGCCGAGTCGGACCAGAGTACCAGTGACGTCACGATAATGTTGGGCGATTAGGGCCCTAAAATCCCCGGATGACTACCTCTCGTATACGGCCTTGGTGGTAGTTGGCGCGCAAGGCTTCGAGTTGGCGCGTTTTTATGTACCGTCGCGTGATAAGGTGGGTGGAGAAGTTGAAGCTCTAGTTGTTCTATAGCCTTGAGTTGAAGTGTGCGGCCGAGTTATCGTGGAAAGTGAAAGAAGTCCAAGTTAGCGTGTTTGCAGCGAGACATTGCGTGAAGGCAAGGCGTGTATCGTATATGTGGGAAGAAGGACGCTGAGGTCGTGTGGAATGTGGAAAAAGAAAGGTCTGGAGATCGTGTCGTGTTCGTTTGCAAGGAATGCGTGACAAGAACATTACATCGACTTAGTGTGGTGATGGCTGTGGAATTTACCCGAATAACGCACAAATAGGTATGCTAACTTTATTGGATTTGGTGATGTGTCCTGCGCGCGGTCGCGTTATTTTCGGACTAAACAGATGCGATGGTGAATGTCGGAAGATTAATGATCACGCCATCTTACCAAGTTCAAGGTCAGTGGATGCTTCATCCGTCGTGGTTCTTCCGGTTGTGATCGCTCAGGAGCACTTCATCTGCTTTTGCAGGTAGGTGGTGTCAATCCTGACACCTACATTATTTCATCCACGCTGGCATATGCCATATTGATATGGGTAATGGTGGGGCCGACGTCACCGTCGCTATTGACGTTGCACGTCAGTCAAGGTTTAACCCTCTGCCGGGTAGGGCAAAATCACGGTATCGTTGCAGCTGGCGCCACCCCTCTCAGCGGTGTGTGGTAATCCCTAAAATGCACTATATTTTAGGGAACTATTTTTGTTGTTTTTCAAGATATTTAAAATACCTCCAAGGTGAGGCGGCAACCGTTGTTATGACGTCATTGGAGGCAAAATCTTATCGCAATCTTCTAAATTAACAAAATAAACGTCTTAAATTAAATCTTATCGGAGGGGCAACCGTCATTGGCGAATCCAGAACGGGTTTCGTCCCAATCGGACTTAATGGCTACAAGCGAATCTTAGGTTTCGTCCCGATCGGACTTACTGGCTACGAGCGAATCTTAGGTTTCACCCCGATCGGACTTAATGGCTACGAGCGAATCCTGGGTTTCGTCCCGATCGGACTTAGTGACTACGAGCGAATCATAGGTTTCGTACCGATCGGACATAATGGCGGGGTTAGGTTAAGTTAGGTTAGTTTTACGGAATGTATCACTGATCGTCGGATGCAATCACACTTTTACACACATAATCCACATAAACAAAGCCTTGCGAAAAATCACGAAACTTGTCCCAAACTGTCCACCACTTCACGGCGCAACTCCTCCCATTTTCGCCATTTTCACGTCGAGTCACTTGTGGATATTGTGGAAGGGTGCGGTTAAATCTCGGATTCAGAATCTAGATATCCAATATTTATTCCGTACAACTAACTTAACCTAACCTAACCCCGCACGATCGAGACGAAACCTAAGATTCCCCCGTAGTCATTAAATCTGATCGGGACGAAACTTAAGATTCGTTCGTAGCCAATAAGTCCGATCGGGACGAAACCTAAGATTCGCTTGTAGCCATTAAGTCCGATCGGGACGAAACCCGTTCTGGATTCGCCAATGACTGTTGCCCCTCCGATAAGATTTAATTTAAGACTTTCATTTTGTTAATTTAAGACGGTTGCGATAATATTTTGCATCCAATACGTCATAACAACAGTTTCCGCCTCACCTTGGAGGTATTTTAAATATTTCGAAAAACAACAAAAATAGTTCCCTAGAATCTAGTGCATTTTAGGAATTACCACATACCGCTGGGAGGGGTGGCGCCAGCTGCAACGATACCAAAATCACTACGTGTTCGGGTAGGGGGGGGGGGGGGTTGGTACGACCCCCCCTCTCTTAGCGTTTCGCCCCTAATTGAGCTAGAGCTTCGATTCAAAGACGAGCGAGCAGGGACGCGGGCAGGCTCCACCTTGGCCCCGCGGTCGCGCGGTGGACATGGCAGAAGGCTGCAGCGTTCAGCCGCCGCCGGGTCATCGTGGACCGCAACCAGGTCGTGAGACGGCGCAGCGCACTAAAACTGCGCTCAGCCGTGGCAGAGCTGGCTGGCAGAGTCAGGAGCAGTCGCATCAGCTTCACAGCATCGGGTACCATGACAGGGGCCGGTTTCTCCAGAGCCTGGACGATTTTCACTGCTTCGGACAGACTTTTAGGGTGCATTTCTCGGAAAAGCCCATGCTTTTTTTTCGCGCAGCTGCCGAGCCGCATCCTGCTGGGGAGCAGACAGGAGTAGCTGCTCCATCCTGGTATGTGCCTTGGAGCCCTCTTGCGTGAAACGCGCTTAGAGTTGGCGGATGGCTGTGTTAAGCACCAACAGATGATCGTTTCGTAGATGCTCGCACGCTGTCTCTGGCCGGCGAGTCTCTGGCAGGTGAGTGGCGTTTTTCGTTGCAGCGCATTGGACATAGTCATCCAGACGAGCGGGGCGTCGTCTCTTGCGTGGCACGGTCACCTCCTCACACCCATATTTTTCAGCCTGCTTCACACAGTCACTCACTATCTCTCTTGAAGCCTGTTCCTGAGTCTTCAGCTCCTCCACAGTCATCTGCACACACTTAAGGCTGAAGCACAGTCTTCGCGCAGTGCCTGCATGCACGCATTGCACGCAACGCCCGCACCCCAAATCGCATGTACCTGCAGGCTCCGCCCGCATTCACCTGCGCGCAGTGTCTGTACGCATCGTCTACACGCACTGCGCGCAACGTCTGCACGCACTGCGCGCAACGTCTGCACGCACTGCGCGCAACGTCTGCACGCACTGCGCGCAGCTACCCGCAGTTACCGCACTGGCGGCAAATTCAAGTACCAGGAAAAATACCAGATTTAATGAGGTCATTTTAAAAGCCTCAATTTATTCACAATAATGGGCCACTGTCAGACAAGTGATTTTTTCTGGAATGTATGTCCGTACAATTGTTTGTATATATGTGGCGGGAAAGTGAGGAAGAGTTCCGCCTCAGATGGAATTTCCAGAACTATGTCGCTGCAGTGGACGGGAAGCACGTTAACATGATGTGCCCCAGGAACACCGGGTCCATGTACTATAATTACAAGGGTCGATTCTCGACCGTGTTGCTCGCGGCAGTGGACGCGTTTTACTGTTTTCGGTGGGTGTCCGTGGGGAGTGCGGGACGGGAGTCCGACTCGTCCATTTTAGCGGCGTCCGACCTGGGGAGGCGACTCGTGTCTCCCGTCCGACTCGTCCATTTTCGCGGAGTCCGACCTGGGGAGGCGACTCGTGTCGGGTCGCCTCAACATGCCGGCCCCAAAGGTTCTTCCGAGGACACAGGTGGAGGTACCCCATGTGCTGGTGGGTGATGAGGCGTTTCCCTTGAAACAGTACCTGATGCGTCCGTTCCCGGGGGCGCAGCTGTCCCAGCTCGAGCGTCTAGTCTTCAATTACCGACTCTCCAGGGCTCGCCGTTTTGTGGAAAATGCTTTCGGCATCCTGGCGCAGCGTTTCAGGTGCTTCCTGAAGCCGCTCCATATGGAGCCTAAAACCGCTGTTCGCGTGATCCGGGCCGCCTGCGTCCTTCACAACCTACTCCGGCAGGACGTGATGCGTGCAGGACAGGCCAGCAGGACGAGCCCGAGCCGCTGCCCACGTCGGGGACATTTCAGTCCCTGCACGAGCGGGTTGGGTCTAACAACCACCAGCTGGCGGCAGCGCACTGGCGCGAGGTTTTCTCAGCCTACTTCGCCAACGAGGGTGCAGTCCCGTGGCAGAACGCCTATGCAGGTGTGAAAGAGTGAACCCTTGTCAAGGGCGGATCTAGGCGTTTTTTTAGAGGGGAGGGGGCAAATCCAGTTGCGTATTTCCAAAAAGTTGTTGAGCAAGGGGGGGGGGGGGAAGTAGGCTGTTAGATGCCAGCAAAATCTTGTTGACCGGGGGGGGGGGGGGAATTCAGTGGCGTATTTCCAAAAAGTTGTTGAGCAAGGGGGGAGACGTAGCAGGCCGTCAGCGAGAAGTTGTTGACAGGGGGGGGGGGGGGGTGTAGATCGCGTTGTCAGCCCGTCAGCAACTGTATAACATGTATTAGGCTTCATGATACTTTCGGACCAAAATGTAGTTAGCATTGTGATAGACGAGTAGACGAAATACTCGACACGGAAATTGGTAAGTTAGATTGGTTCCCTTCAACAGCTCATGTTGCTTATCACTAACATAAGATGGCGTTGAAAGCGATAGATGGCGTTGCGAGCACAGGGATGGCGTCGTCGGCACGCGTTTTGTTTACGTCTCGGGCAGTTTGCCGCGGCGCTCCATCACAGGGATAAGGTGATGGAGAATGATTGTTCTGTGTTCTCGTTACTCGAGGACGCTCCGTGAAGCGAGAACGAAGTGTGAAGCGTGAAGCGAGACGAGATATCAATCTGATGGCATGATAGGCCTGAGCGTGACTGAATGTGTGCCAGACGTGCGATGAACGCGATACCGCAATGTCCTTGATCAAGATTGTGTGCTGTATGCATTATGCACTCCCTACGCGCTGAGGTGTGTTATACTGTGGTCAATCATAGTCTTCCGACTTGCAATTCGCTTCCTGCAATAAAGCGATGTGTTAGTAACATTACATTGTATTGCACGTACATATTTTGGCAACACAATACCAATACATTGTTTCATACTATGCTATAACATAATGATAAACATAATATGATAATGATATATAATAATAATGATATATACCTCACTTAATATGCAATATGATATGACTTATTGATATTGAATATCATAACAATGAACAAACAAGAGGATGATGAATGGCGAAACTGCAGCTTCAAATATGAATGCCTACAAACATTGTTTCAATTTATTTCATGGTTGCGTGTCACACGTCGCTAGAATCTAAATGTAACTGAGAAACAATAACAAAACTCAGTTTACTCAGTTCAGTTTACTCAGGGAACGCCACGTTTGTTGCCTCGGTAAAGAATTTCAGTTTTAAGCGAGCACACGTTTGGTCATCATCCGATTCAGTAATGGAACGAGACTGTGGAGAAAATCGTCATGGGGACTGGCATTCTTCACTTCCCCCATGGCGTTCTGGATGTCCCGCTCCAGTGAGTTGTCGCGGGGACGGCGCTTCCGCTTGGTGCCACGGGCGGACGCTTGTGACTGAGGCCGACTGGTGGCCGGTGACCAGCTGCGGGCGACTGGTGACCAGCTGCGGGCGACTGGTGGCCGGTGACCAGCTGCGGGCGACTGGTGACCGGTGACCAGCTGCGTCCGACTGGTGACTGGTGACCAGCTGCGGCCGACTGGTGACCAGCTGCGGCCGACTGGTGACTGGTGACCAGCTGCGGCCGACTGGTGACTGGTGACCAGCTGCGGGTGACTGGTGACTGGTGACCAGCTGAGGCCGACTGGTGGCCGGTGACCAGCTGCGGCCGACTGGTGGCCGGTGACCAGCTGAGGCCGACTGGTGGCCGGTGACCAGCTGCGGGCGACTGGTGACCAGCTGCGGCCGACTGGTGACTGGTGACCAGCTGCGGCCGACTGGTGACTGGTGACCAGCAGCGGGCGACTGGTGACCAGCTGCGGCCGACTGGTGACTGGTGACCAGCTGCGGGTGACTGGTGACCAGCTGCGGCCGACTGGTGACTGGTGACCAGCTGCGGGCGACTGGTGACCAGCTGCGGCCGACTGGTGACTGGTGACCAGCTGCGGGTGACTGGTGACCAGCTGCGGCCGACTGGTGACTGGTGACCAGCTGCGGGCGACTGGTGACCAGCTGCGGCCGACTGGTGACTGGTGACCAGCTGAGGCCGACTGGTGACTGGTGACCAGCTGCGGGTGACTGGTGACTGGTGACCAGCTGAGGCCGACTGGTGACTGGTGACCAGCTGCGGGCGACTGGTGACCAGCTGCGGCCGACTGGTGACTGGTGACCAGCTGCGGGCGACTGGTGACTGGTGACCAGCTGAGGCCGACTGGTGACTGGTGACCAGCTGCGGCCGACTGGTGACTGGTGACCAGCTGAGGCCGACTGGTGACTGGTGACCAGCTGCGGGCGACTGGTGACTGGTGACCAGCTGAGGCCGACTGGTGACTGGTGACCAGCTGCGGGCGACTGGTGACTGGTGACCAGCTGCGGCCGACTGGTGACCAGCTGCGGCCGACTGGTGACTGGTGACCAGCTGCGGGCGACTGGTGACTGGTGACCAGCTGAGGCCGACTGGTGACTGGTGACCAGCTGCGGCCGACTGGTGACTGGTGACCAGCTGAGGCCGACTGGTGACTGGTGACCAGCTGCGGGCGACTGGTGACCAGCTGCGGGTGACTGGTGACCGGTGACCAGCTGCGGGCGACTGGTGACCAGCTGCGGCCGACTGGTGACTGGTGACCAGCTGCGGCCGACTGGTGACCGGTGACCAGCTGCGGCCGACTGGTGACCAGCTGCGGCCGACTGGTGACTGGTGACCAGCTGCGGCCGACTGGTGACCGGTGACCAGCTGCGGGCGACTGGTGACCAGCTGCGGGTGACTGGTGACCGGTGACCAGCTGCGGCCGACCGGTGACCAGCTGCGGGTGACTGGTGACCAGCTGCGGCCGACTGGTGACTGGTGACCAGCTGCGGCCGACTGGTGACCAGCTGCGGCCGACTGGTGACTGGTGACCAGCTGCGGCCGACTGGTGACTGGTGACCAGCTGCGGCCGACTGGTGACTGGTGACCAGCTGCGGGCGACTGGTGACCAGCTGCGGCCGACTGGTGACCGGTGACCAGCTGCGGCCGACTGGTGACTGGTGACCAGCTGCGGGCGACTGGTGACTGGTGACCAGCTGCGGGCGACTGGTGACTGGTGACCAGCTGCGGGCGACTGGTGACCAGCTGCGGCCGACTGGTGACCGGTGACCAGCTGCGGCCGACTGGTGACTGGTGACCAGCTGCGGCCGACTGGTGACTGGTGACCAGCTGCGGCCGACTGGTGACCAGCTGCGGGCGACTGGTGACTGGTGACCAGCTGCGGGCGACTGGTGACCAGCTGCGGCCGACTGGTGACCGGTGACCAGCTGCGGCCGACTGGTGACTGGTGACCAGCTGCGGGTGACTGGTGACTGGTGACCAGCTGAGGCCGACTGGTGACCGGTGACCAGCTGCGGCCGACTGGTGACTGGTGACCAGCTGCGGCCGACTGGTGACTGGTGACCAGCTGAGGCCGACTGGTGACTGGTGACCAGCTGCGGGTGACTGGTGACTGGTGACCAGCTGCGGGCGACTGGTGACTGGTGACCAGCTGCGGGCGACTGGTGACTGGTGACCAGCTGCGGGCGACTGGTGACCAGCTGAGGCCGACTGGTGGCCGGTGACCAGCTGCGGCCGACTGGTGGCCGGTGACCAGCAGCGGGCGACTGGTGACCAGCTGCGGCCGACTGGTGACTGGTGACCAGCTGCGGGCGACTGGTGACTGGTGACCAGCTGCGGGCGACTGGTGACCAGCTGCGGGCGACTGGTGACCAGCTGCGGCCGACTGGTGGCCGGTGACCAGCAGCGGGCGACTGGTGACCAGCTGCGGCCGACTGGTGACTGGTGACCAGCTGCGGGCGACTGGTGACTGGTGACCAGCTGCGGGCGACTGGTGACCAGCTGCGGCCGACTGGTGGCCGGTGACCAGCAGCGGGCGACTGGTGACCAGCTGCGGCCGACTGGTGACTGGTGACCAGCTGCGGCCGACTGGTGACTGGTGACCAGCTGCGGCCGACTGGTGACCGGTGACCAGCTGCGGGCGACTGGTGGCCGGTGACCAGCTGAGGCCGACTGGTGACCAGCTGCGGCCGACTGGTGACCAGCTGCGGCCGACTGGTGACTGGTGACCAGCTGCGGGCGACTGGTGACCGGTGACCAGCTGCGGCCGACTGGTGACCAGCTGCGTCCTACTGGTGACTGGTGACCAGCTGCGGGCGACTGGTGACTGGTGACCAGCTGCGGCCGACTGGTGACTGGTGACCAGCTGCGGCCGACTGGTGACCAGCTGCGGGTGACCGGTGACCAGCTGCGGCCGACTGGTGACTGGTGACCAGCTGCGGCCGACTGGTGACTGGTGACCAGCTGCGGCCGACTGGTGACTGGTGACCAGCTGCGGGTGACTGGTGACCAGCGGCGGCCGACTGGTGACTGGTGACCAGCTGCGGGCGACTGGTGACTGGTGACCAGCTGCGGCCGACTGGTGACTGGTGACCAGCTGCGGGTGACTGGTGACCAGCTGCGGCCGACTGGTGACCGGTGACCAGCTGCGGGCGACTGGTGACTGGTGACCAGCTGCGGCCGACTGGTGACCGGTGACCAGCTGCGGCCGACTGGTGACTGGTGACCAGCTGCGGCCGACTGGTGACCAGCTGCGGGCGACTGGTGACCAGCTGCGGCCGACTGGTGGCCGGTGACCAGCTGCGGCCGACTGGTGGCCGGTGACCAGCTGAGGCCGACTGGTGACTGGTGACCAGCTGCGGCCGACTGGTGACTGGTGACCAGCTGCGGCCGACTGGTGACTGGTGACCAGCTGAGGCCGACTGCTGGCCGGTGACCAGCTGCGGGCGACTGGTGACCGGTGACCAGCTGCGGCCGACTGGTGACCAGCTGTGTCCGACTGGTGACTGGTGACCAGCTACGGCCGACTGGTGACTGGTGACCAGCTGCGGCCGACTGGTGACTGGTGACCAGCTGCGGGTGACTGGTGACCAGCTGCGGCCGACTGGTGACCGGTGACCAGCTGCGGCCGACTGGTGACCAGCTGTGTCCGACTGGTGACTGGTGACCAGCTGCGGGCGACTGGTGACTGGTGACCAGCTGCGGCCGACTGGTGACCGGTGACCAGCTGCGGGTGACTGGTGACCAGCTGCGGCCGACTGGTGACCGGTGACCAGCTGCGGGCGACTGGTGACCGGTGACCAGCTGCGGGCGACTGGTGACCGGTGACCAGCTGCGGCCGACTGGTGACTGGTGACCAGCTGAGGCCGACTGGTGGCCGGTGACCAGCTGAGGCCGACTGGTGACTGGTGACCAGCTGCGGCCGACTGGTGACTGGTGACCAGCTGCGGCCGACTGGTGACTGGTGACCAGCTGCGGGCGACTGGTGACCGGTGACCAGCTGAGGCCGACTGGTGACCGGTGACCAGCTGAGGCCGACTGGTGACCGGTGACCAGCTGCGGCCGACTGGTGACCGGTGACCAGCTGAGGCCGACTGGTGACCGGTGACCAGCTGCGGCCGACTGGTGACCGGTGACCAGCTGCGGCCGACTGGTGACCGGTGACCAGCTGAGGCCGACTGGTGACCGGTGACCAGCTGAGGCCGACTGGTGACCGGTGACCAGCTGCGGCCGACTGGTGACCGGTGACCAGCTGAGGCCGACTGGTGACCGGTGACCAGCTGCGGCCGACTGGTGACTGGTGACCAGCTGCGGGTGACTGGTGACCAGCTGCGGCCGACTGGTGACTGGTGACCAGCTGCGGCCGACTGGTGACTGGTGACCAGCTGCGGCCGACTGGTGACTGGTGACCAGCTGCGGCCGACTGGTGACTGGTGACCAGCTGCGGCCGACTGGTGACCAGCTGCGGGCGACTGGTGACTGGTGACCAGCTGCGGGCGACTGGTGACCAGCTGCGGCCGACTGGTGACTGGTGACCAGCTGCGGGCGACTGGTGACCGGTGACCAGCTGCGGCCGACTGGTGACCAGCTGCGTCCGTTGGATGTGTCGCCGCTGGCGAGCGATCGTCGCCGGCGGACGTCGGGCGCGCCGGAGAGTAGGCCGCTTCCGTTGCCTCGTCCTCGAGGATCGTGTCAAAGGTGTCAAATGACGCCGATGCTCCAGGCGACGCCGGCATAGCGTCCATGTTCGTGCAAGTACTGAAACAAAGATAGCACAAACAAAAATACTAACCGCCCTTCTAATGGGACGTAACTGGTTTGAAGAAATGAACTAAAACCCATAAGCATCGGAAATGTACGATTCTGGGATCACTCGAGGTCATTCATTCATCTATACTATATAAGGCAGTACAAGTAATATCTGTACAGCCATGATACAGTCATAATTCACATGATTCTGAGCTTATCTCAAGACGTTGCATGCATTCATGAGCAACGTGACCTGGACGAACGTGACCTACCCTCGCTGCAAATCGGTTCCAGCCTCCATTTGCAACCACAAACTTTGACGATGAACGAGTTGTAATATTTTCGCCAATAGCAAAAATATAAATTTTCGCCAATAGCAAAAATAGAATCTACGTATTTTATTTCATATCGAAAACATACATACAATGAATTTAAACCAAGTCTTCATATTTATTTTATTTTTAGGGGGGCGTTTATACTTAATTAGGGGAGCGTTTAGACGCCCCCTGGGGCGTCTAACGCCTATACGCCTTAAACAAACCTTAGACGCCTTTTTAAGGGGGGGGGGGGCGTTTGGATGCCGTTTTTTGGCACAGCTGTTCGGGCATCAATCAATTTCGCACATTATGTATACAAAAATACCTCGGGTCATCTCAGGTCAGGTTACCAGACCAGGCTACGTGACCCCACCTCCAAAAATGTTTCCGGTCGCACCACAGCCACAGTTTTTGGCCGATCATGACATGATCGACATGAGTTTTTTTTTAAAGACATAGTTGCCCATCATAAGACATCACAAATCACGTTTCAAATGACATTTTTACTAAATTCCCACTATGATCACTTCACTGATCACGCCCTGAGTTTCAACTTCCAGAGATCGCATATCACATCGTTAACTATCGTACAATCGTGACTATCGACTACATACCTAATCTAATCATCGAAATCAACTGGGCTCAGCCTCGGGAAGTCCCGGGGCAGAGACTCCAGCGACCAGACGTCGGAGGTGCCCTCCTCCACCTCCGGCACCACCGCCCCACCGGACACCCCGCGGAGGACCATCTGGCGGCGCCGACTTCTCCGCCTCCAGGAGCCGCTCCACGTCCAGAAAGACGCAGCGGGAGGAGAAATCCCCCGCCACGGCTCGCTGGGCGTCGGACAGCGCCCGGAAGGCGGCGAGTCCGGCGTCGGTCAGCTGGGCCCTGGGGATCACCGATATAAATATCAAGGCGACCTCCGGGACGCCACACGACCCGAGGCAGGTGACCAGCCACCTCAGGTTGTCGGCCACCGCCGCGATCTGCGTGGTATGGTCGTCCCGCAAGGTGTGCGGCGACGATCGGGTGGTGAGGGAATTGGTCCCCACGCTCTCACTACTATGCCATCGGGCATGGCACTTGCGGGCTTGGGGAGGACACGGCGCAATTCGACAACGTCGAACATGGCGCAGACGTCACTGCACGCGTCTCCCCCCAGCCCATGCCCCGCAAACCCGTAGGTTAGTGGCACGGTGATCCCCAAGGTGGGATCAGCGTCCGGGGTCTGGGCCAGCCCCATGCCCCGCAAACCCGTAGGTTAGTGGCACGGTGATCCCCAAGGTGGGATCAGCGGCCGGGGTCTGGGCCAGCCCCATGCCCCGCAAACCCGTAGGTTAGTGGCACGGTGATCCCCAAGGTGGGATCAGCGGCCGGGGTCTGGGCCAGCCCCATGCCCCGCAAACCCGTAGGTTAGTGGCACGGTGATCCTCAAGGTGGGATCAGCGTCCGGGGTCTGGGCGAGCCCCATGCCCCGCAAACCCGTAGGTTAGTGGCACGGTGATCCCCAAGGTGGGATCAGCGGCCGGGGTCTGGGCCAGCCCCATGCCCCGCAAACCCGTAGGTTAGTGGCACGGTGATCCCCAAGGTGGGATCAGCGGCCGGGGTCTGGGCCAGCCCCATGCCCCGCAAACCCGTAGGCTAGTGGCACGGTGATCCCCAAGGTGGGATCAGCGTCCGGGGTCTGGGCCAGCCCCATGCCCCGCAAACCCGTAGGTTAGTGGCACGGTGATCCCCAAGGTGGGATCAGCGTCCGGGGTCTGGGCCAGCCCCATGCCCCGCAAACCCGTAGGTTAGTGGCACGGTGATCCCCAAGGTGGGATCAGCGGCCGGGGTCTGGGCCAGCCCCATGCCCCGCAAACCCGTAGGTTAGTGGCACGGTGATCCCCAAGGTGGGATCAGCGGCCGGGGTCTGGGCCAGCCCCATGCCCCGCAAACCCGTAGGTTAGTGGCACGGTGATCCCCAAGGTGGGATCAGCGGCCGGGGTCTGGGCCAGCCCCATGCCCCGCAAACCCGTAGGTTAGTGGCACGGTGATCCCCAAGGTGGGATCAGCGGCCGGGGTCTGGGCCAGCCTCATGCCCCGCAAACCCGTAGGTTAGTGGCACGGTGATCCCCAAGGTGGGATCAGCGGCCGGGGTCTGGGCCAGCCGCTAGGCGTGGCTATCTCCAACCACCATCACGCCGCCCAAGCGCGGCGCGCCCGCCGTGCCCGCCACGCCCCCTCCCACCGACACACCCCCTCCCAGTCCCACCGACACACCCACGCCCGCTCCGCCGCGTCTCCTTCCATCACCGCTAGCCATCCGCGTCCCCGAGCCGCCGCCCCAGAAGCCTGGGTCCGGCCAGGAGTGGCGCGAACCACCGCGAACCTGTCAACAACGCACGTAGCCGGATTACATAGCCACATGTCGCCGAGATGATGATGATTTTGGGTTTACGGGCGCACTTGGTCATACCGCGCCCACCATTGCGGTGTCATGAGAATGTATCCACATTCCACACAAAACAAATATATATTATCCACTACATAATTTCTATCTTTCCGCAGTAGCATAGTTGATGGTAGTGAAGACCGGTGCCACGCCGCTGCTAGTCACGTCAACACATACACCACCATACACCAGTGGTGTTGGTGGTGAGTGTCACGTCAACACTACACTCACCATTGGTGTTGGTGGTGAGTGTCACGTTAACACTACACTCACCATTGGTGTTGGTGGTGAGTGTCACGTCAACACTACACTCACCATGGGTGTTGGTGGTGAGTGTCACGTTAACACTACACTCACCATTGGTGTTGGTGGTGAGGTCACGTCAACACTACACTCACCATTGGTGTTGGTGGTGAGTGTCACGTCAACACTACACTCACCATTGGTGTTGGTGGTGAGTGTCACGTCAACACTACACTCACCATTGGTGTTGGTGGTAGTGTCACGTCAACACTACACTCACCATTGGTGTTGCTGACTGTGTTGTGTCTTGAGTCTGCCGAGCGCCGAGCGGTCGCCGGCGCGGGTGAACAGAGTCGCTGACAGTCAGTAGTACCTGCAGTAGACGACGATAAGCAGACGACGATGAAACCCGGAACACATATACAGCTAAATTTAACACGAAGGTAACTTAAAACGGTATATGACATTTACTATATGCCGTAATATCGTTTCAATATTAGCGCGTGTTTTTGGGAAACGCATTTTGCCCGCTGCGACCAATGTTAAAAGTGTCTGGGAAATGCTTTGGTCCGTGGGCATTTTGAGTTTCCCTGACAATATTTAACAGAATATAAAGAGTGGAAGTTCCAAAAAGAAACACATACGACAATATACCACAGCAGAACGACTTAGCATATATACAATACTTCATCGACATGAAATATGTTGACACAAATTCTAAAGATGATAATAAAAATAATTCGAAAGTACAAAATTATTTCTGATCAGACATGGGCGTGGCTCTTAAAGTAGGATCTATGATCTCATAGGATCTGTCGACAAAACGCAACTTTGTATCTATGATCCCACTGGATCCCAAAACAAATACGACAGTGGATCTTGGACCCAAGTGGTTCAATTGATTACATTTTACTTAAAATATAACTACCGAAAATACACACCTGTATAATGTCGGATCTCGGATCCCGGTCAATCCCAATGCAAAATGATGCCTGCTATCTGGGATCCCGGTCAATCCCAATGCAAAATGATGCCTCCTATCTGGGATCCCGGTGAATCCCAATGCAAAATGATGCCTGCGATCTGGGATCCCGGTGAATCCCAATGCAAAATGATGCCTGCGATCTCGGATCCCGGTGAATCCCAATGCAAAATGATGCCTGCGATCTGGGATCCCGGTTGATCCGTCGACCAATGTTATAGACCATGGGCTCCGTTACCGGAGCGGGGGGGGGGGGGGGGCATCTCCCCCAACCTCAAAGTTGGGGGACAGAGTATTTTGCGCCCCCCCCCCACATTGAGCACATGACACTGCCTTCAAATTTCAAGCACCTCAACCAGTACACACCTCAAGCACCTTCAACAGTAAGAATACAGTTATCCGGGGAATAAAATCAAAATTTTCGCGATTACAGTACACATTCAATTGTACACAGATTAAAACAAAATTATAAATTTGCACCGTGTCGCGGCACATTTATGTTTTGTTTATATATAACTACTTTCCTATATAATTGGGCAAAATAGTTCGCTTTATCACCTTTTTTACCGCACTCTTAAACGCAAACAAAAATGGAAGTCATAGAGGAGAACAAAATGCATATCCAGGGCATAAGATTCGAAATTTCGCGCCACTCCGCGGCACAATTCATTTAAAGGGAATGTTTCACCTTTCTGAAAGTTGTCAAATATACGCTGGTTTTGTCGAAAATATGAAGTAAGTGCTGCTGGAAACGATGGTGATATATTTTCTCTCGAAAATTCACTTCTGGCCCATACCTGGCAGGGGCCAGGTATTGGTCAGGCCCGATCGAGGCAAGGGCCCGGTGCTGGCTAAGGCGTGATTTGGGGCCCGGTCAGGACGAGGGCCCGGTCACAACAGGGCCAGGTGCCTGCATATTCTTGATACCATTCTCATAGGGGCCAGTTTTGGTCAGGTCCGATCGAGGCAGGGGCCCGGTGCTGGCAAAGGCGTGATACGGGGCCCGGTCATGACGAGGGCCCGGTCACAAGGCCCGCTTCTTGCAAATGTGTGATACGGGCTCGTTACTGGTAGGTGCCCGTTCCTTTTTGGGGCCCGATCAATGCAGGACCATGGTGCTGGCAGAGGCGTGATTTGGGGCTCGGTCAGGTTCAGGCCCCGTCACAACAGGGCCCGGTTCTCGCAAATTCTTGATAGAGGCACGTTCTGCTGACACGGGCCCGTTCCTGGTAGGGACCCGGTCTTGTATTGTATTAAACAATTAGAACACTCTCCATTTTAAAATGGCTATTCCGAGTGTCGGGTCAGGGTTAAGAAGAGAGACATGTTAAAAGACACTCGGTATACAACACACAATAAGATCAGATGAATATAAAAGTGCACACGGGCTATATAAAATAAAACACACACGCACACACACACACACGCAGTCACACACTCATTTTCCTCGCTTCACCCAACTAAAAGTTCGGACACTGCACGCTTAAAAGCCCCCAGGGATAAATCTCGAATATCCAGCGGGAGGCGGTTATATATCTGCGCCGTACAAAAAAGAAGGCGCCGCCT
Organism: Chirona hameri; assembly: GCA_036785665.1. Taxonomy (NCBI): domain Eukaryota; kingdom Metazoa; phylum Arthropoda; class Thecostraca; order Balanomorpha; family Balanidae; genus Chirona; species Chirona hameri. Next base: position 56,919 of record JAXIVJ010005534.1, read on the forward strand.
GCCTGCTTCGGTTCTCACGCGCGGGAGAGTCTGCGTCCTGCCTGCGTCCTGCGTCTGCGTCCTGCCGGGTGGTTCGAGAGCGAAGAGCAGAGTTGACCTGAAGCTGAGAGGAAAGAGCCGCTGGCTCCCCGGTGCAGCGAATTTTGTGCAGAAAATTTAATGAGTGAAGTTCGTACAACTGGCGGGCGGTAGGCCAGCCCAGTTCGTCTCGCACGTCCGATATGTGGTCGAATTTGCGTCGGCCAGAGACAACGCGCAGCGCAAAATTGAGGATCTTTTTGAGGCGCTGTATATTTTTCTCTGACCCGTTTCCAAAGACAGCAAGACAGTATCGGACGTGCGAGAGGACCAAGGCATTGACCAGAGTAGGCAGAAGGTCGGGCGGGATCTGATGACGCACGTGGGACAGGCCGATGAGGATACCGTTGCATTTTTTGACGAGAGCAGACACGTGAGAGTCCCAGGTGAGGTGCTTGTCGAACACCACGCCAAGGTTCCTCACCGTAGGGCCCTCACGGATCGTATCCTCGCGAAATCGAATGGAGATCGGGACTAAGCGACGACAATTCTGACGGGAGCCAAATACGATAAGTTCAGTTTTGCCGGTGTTGACCTTCAAACCGTGGGAGTGGAACCAGGCATCCAAAGAGTTTAAAACCTGTTCCATGGTAGCAATAAGCTGAGGGAGGGAGTCTTTTTTTGCCAGAGAGTAGAATTTGGGTATCGTCAGCGTACTGCACCACGTGCGCCTCAGGGGCAAAGAGGGGGAGGTCGTTGGCGAAAATCTGGAAAAGGAGCGGGCCAAGTGAGGAACCTTGGAAAACACCCATAGGATTGGGGAGAGGACTGGAAAGGAGTCGGTTTCCCCGCCCACCAGTTGTACAAACAGATTGAGTATGGCCACGGAGGTAAGAGGAAAACCGGGTCGGATCGATACAATAGGCTTGAAGTTTGGAAAGAAGCTTTGAGTGGTCGATGACGTCAAAGCATTTGGAAAGGTCGAGAAGACAGAGAAGCGTGAGTTCCTGGCGGTCGGTAGCAGAAAGGATGTGGTCGGATACGGTAACTAGCGCAGTTTCTGTGGATAGGCTGGAGCGGAAACCGTGCTGGGAAGAGGAGAAAAGATGATTTTCAGACATATAGGAGTATAGCTGCTGCTGAGCAACTTTCTCCACAAGCTTGGGGAAGGCAGGGACGATGGAGATGGGACGAAAGTTGGATGCTTCGGAAAGGCTGCCAGATTTGTGGATAGGGTGAACGGTGGAGTGCTTCCAGGACGCGGGAAATTCACAGGTTGTGAGACAGGTGTTGACAAGATAGAGAAGGACGTGACCAATGGCATCAAAACACAGCCTAATAATCCCGATGCTAACACCGTCAGAGTCAGTGGCAGAAGAGTTTTTCATAGAAAAGAGAACAGACCGGAGAGACTGAAGCGAAATAGGTTTCAGTGAGAAAGCACAGGCACCCACCTAGCCTGCAAGGAAGGTGGGTGCCTGTGCTTAGACCTAGACTGTAGCCTGCAAGGAAGATGAAGGGGCTCTCCCCTGGCTCGGACCTCACCCGCGCCTCGAGGACCTACCCCCACAAAGTACTCGTTAAGCTCGTTGGGGGTGGCCTCAGGCGCAACTCGCTGAGTGAACCTCTTGCCCTCGATCACCTGACGCACGTTGCGAAAGATGGAGACCGGACCCTGCCTCCTCACCCGGCTGGGAATATCGTTTCTGACATCTCGTCTGATGGCCGATTTTACTTGTTTGTCCAAGGTGAGGAAGGCAGGAGTCCGGCCCTCCCGGGCAAGAAGTCCACGGCGCTGCGCCATGAGTCGCAGTGTGGCGTCCGAGGCAGGGGGGGCCGAAGGGTTGTAAATTTTGAGGCGCTGTAAAGGAGCATGATAGTCAAGAACCGGTAAGAGCAGCTGGGTGAAGGCAGACCACTGATCCGTCAATCCCACGCGCGAGAAAACCGGGCTCCAGTCGGTGTGATACAATGAGGTATGAAAGTCAAGGACATTCACGCGGCTCAGGCGTCTAGACTGAACAATGGAAGGTCGAGCCCTTAGTTTGGGGATGGTGAGATATGCCTTAGTAAAATAATGATCACTATAAGAACACGGTAGGACACAAACATCATGAACAAAAGTTGCAGAGTTAGAGATAAAAACGTCTAAGAGTGAGCCAGATCTAAAAGTTGGCATATCTACAAACTGATGGAGGTTGAAACTATGCATGAACTCTGTCAGCCCGACCTTGCCATTGTTCGAGTCTAGACCAAGTAAATTGCAGTTTAAGTCACCAGTAATAAGAATGGGATCGGCAGACATTAAAAGCACACGTTGCAGTTGAGATTCGAGACAGTCAAAATCAGCTGATAGGTGAGTGATGGTATGACGTGGTGGTCTATATGCTGCACATAAATTAAACCGACGGCCACGATTATCTGACACTGACAACCACAGAGTTTCTTGATCAGGCCTGATCGAGGCAGGGGCCCGGTGCTGGCAAAGACGTGATTTGGGGCCCGGTCAAAACGAAGGCCTGGTCACAACAGGGCCCGATCCTTGCAAATGCTTGATACGGGCCCGTTCTAGTGACACAAGCCCGTTCCGGGTAGGGGCCCCCGATCGAGGCAGGGGTCCGGTACTGGCAAAGGGGTGATATGGGGCCCGGTCAGGATGAGGGCCCGGTCTTCAAAACCGTAGGTTTTGACGAAGTCAAATACCGGAGGTTTACACTGGGGCAGCCTATTTGTGTAGTAACTTTGTATGTTTGTCTGTTTGTTTGTTTGTTTTTGTTTGTTTGTTTGTTTGTTTGTTTGTTTGTTTGTTTGTTTGTTTGTTTGTTTGTTTGTTTGTTTGTTTGTTTGTTTGTTTGTTTGTTTGTTTGTTTGTTTGTTTGTCCAAGGTCTGTTGGTTCCAGCGCATCGACGAAAAGGCGCAGCGCCACGGCGTCTGCACCGCCGGGAGCACCGAAACGGCGGACAGAGGATGGTGTCGATCGGTGCCACGTGCCGCCACGTGACCCCATTGCAAAAAAACTGCTCGCCAAGACGTGCCGCCCATACCAGTGGACGCAGGGCGACCGAACTCGGTGGTCGGGTAGTCCACATGGGTGCAGAAAAACAATTTGGCTGATTTCCCCGAGGGGGCGCGTTGCCCCCCTCCCTAGAGGGTTAACCTGATATCGCGGGGGTCCTCTGATTGCGGGATTTTTTTCGTTAGCCGCACCAAATTTGGCACACCGATAGAGCTGGGCGAGTGACAGATGATGGTGCCAGTCGTGCGGCGGCACGTGTAACTTTTTAGCGGTGTCCTCAATTCGGTTGGCCATTACGCGCGAGTTATGCGAGCTAACCGCACCAAATTTGGTGTGTGTAGGTCGAGGTCAGGGCTATCTGCTGTCATGCTTTATTTGGCGCTGGAGTCCCGGGCTCGAATCCCATCGCCGGCATTTGCTTTTTCTATGCTTTTCTTTACCAATTATATTTCACAGGCGTTCCTCGTGAAATGTGTGGCTACGGTTTTGCCCCGCACAGGAAGGGGTACCGGCACTTCGCAGGCCCGTTCATCGAGGTCCACCAGAAATCCGGCAGGTGGCCGGGCAGTAGCGCTGGCGACGTGCCCTTGTTGAGCCGCATGAGCTGCAGCTTGCAGGGCTCCCACTCCCGCTCCAGCCGCTGCACAGCGGCACAGCGGGATCCCCCTGTACGCGGCCCACTCGTCGGACCAGATGGTGGTGCCTGACTCCACGTTTTCGACGATGAGCGGCAGGAGGGTTGCCGCGTCACGCTTGTCCACCTTGCCAAGACGGAGCTCGCCGGTCTGCTGGTGGAGAAGGCCGAAAACCCACGGGCCCTCAACCTGCTGCCCGTGGTTATTCGGCATTCGGCCCGGCACACCATCCGCTTGCAGGAGGCGGCCCCGGTTATACTTCCGCTTCCCACGGAAGAGTGATTCGTCAATTTCAACCACGTGACCTGGGCCACCCATCCGTGGCGCTTGCTCCATGGTCGCACACATGAGCTCCCGCAGGAAGTTGCGCCAGTCAATGATGGATGCTTTAGCGAGAGGAATGGTGCCCTCCGCCAGCGAGATGGTGGTTTTTATGCTTGGGGTTTTGGCTAGAGAGTACATGACCCACAGTACGGCACGCTTCCCCATCTTGCTGTTCGGCCTGCCGGCCCGGTCCAGGCTGGCGAACCATGTGCCTACCCCGGCACCTCCAATGGGGGCCAGTGCGTGATGCTGGGATAGCTGCTTGCGGCACTTCTGACACCTGTACTGTGGCTTTGGCCCGTTCTTGAACGTCCTGGTCACAGTCGTCACCCTTCCGTCGCAGTTGGGGAGCGCAGGGTTGAATCCAACTTCACCGCACACGCCCCAAAATTCCCCAATGGAGTAAGTTGTGTTTCTAGTGAAGTTCAGTTTAGCTTGTTCCTTCTCAACAGTGCGACTGGGAGGCAGGGGAGGTTTGGTGGGTACAGAACTTCGGCGTTGAAACGCCAGACAAACTCGATTTTGAATCATACTGATTACATCTTGATTGTTATATCTTACATATTTGCAACCATACAACGAACTGTCCGTCAAGCGTGACAACGCTGAGACGGAGCGGCGCGCTGAAGAGTGCAGGGTGATGTGGGTCGTCGGTGCCGAGTTGCAACTTCCAGGCCTACACACACGTCACATACGTTTGATATTCTTGGCTTCAGTACAGCGTGCCAACGCTGGAGCCAGTCGTCTGGCCTTAGGCCTTCAGCTAAAAGGGCATCAGTACCGCGACGCGACTGCACCCGTACTGCGTCAGATGGACGCCGTTGACCCGGAAGACGTCCTTCCTCGTCATCCGGTGGTTGCGGTCCGCCAAGGGTCGGCCGACGTGCCGTACCATCTCCATTTGCTGGTCGATGCTGTTGGCAATCGATCACAGCTTGGCCTCTGCGTGGTAGGCAGGGCTCTGCTCCCATCGGAGGTCGCTCTGACGCGGTGTCGGGCCGAGGATCACCACCGCGTGAGCAGGCACGTGCTGCAGCAGCACACGCAGCACCTTGCTCACTGCTTGTGACAATTGGTGACCAGACTTCTCTTGTCTACGGCGGGGATAAGCAGCGTTGCCGCCGAGCCACGGCACCACCTTTGCCTCCACCTCGCAGTCTCTGATGCACAAGCGCCAGTGTGCCAGGTCCTCCTCCAGGTGATCGGCCAAGCGGCGGTACGTCATGCCGCCCTCTGACATGTTCAGCACCCGGTCGGGCTCTGCTGCCATGAAGGGGAAGTCCCTGGCGATATAATCTCCGAGCACTGCGCGGACGCAGCCCACCCGGCGATAGTTCCACAGCGGCCTCACCACCCTGGCCTGCCCCATCACGGCCTCACCACCCTGGCCTGCCCCATCACGGCCTCACCACCCTGGCCTGCCCCATCACGGCCTCACCACCCTGGCCTGCTCCATCACGGCCTCACCACCCTGGCCTGCCCCATCACGGCCTCACCACCCTGGCCTGCCCCATCACGCACGCAATCTGCTGCTCCGCCTCTTCCTCTCGGTCCTGCCGCTCAAACACCACCCTCCGCTCCTCCATCTCCACCAGCTGCTGCTTCTGCTTCCCTTCCTGGACCTCCACCGCCACATCTTCTCCCTCCTGTGCTACCGTGACCAACTCTCATTTTTCCTCCTCCTCCTCCTCCTCCTCCTCCTCCTCCTCCTCCTCCTCCTCCTCCTCCTCCTCCTCCTCCTCCTCCTCCTCCTCCTCCTTCTCCTCCTCCAGCACCAGCACCAGCACCACATCCTCCTTGATTTATTTCCTCCTGCTCCCGTCCGGCATCCGTCCGTAGTGCTCCCGCAGCTCTGCCGCCAGCTCCTCCCTCGATCTTTTCTCCTTTTCGAGCTGTTCTCGCAGCTCGTCTCGCGACTTGCTGCCCTTCCGGACCTCGGCGCGGAGGCCGGTCACCATGTCCCCAAGGATGTAAATGGTTGCGTCGTTACTCGCCATCTGCAAAGAACAAAAAGCGACAAACAAAAGCAAGTTAGCTGCATGCATATGCAGAACCCAGCAACTGGTAACCATGGTGAAACGCAAGCGAAGAAACAAGTTGTTGGCAAACCAGGCACAGGCAAAAACAAGCAGGCAAACCCAACAATCACCGAAACATATTTGTCAAGCTTTGCACACAAGCATAACATTAGCTCACCGCCCGGCAGCTGTACGAACTTCAATCCCTCAATCTTCTTCACAAAATTCGCACCACCGGGGAACCACAGGCTCTCGCTTCCCGGCTTTCGTCAAACTCTGAGTTTGGATCTAGAAGCACACGCCAGGACGCTGATTTGGCCCTCCCGCGCGTGAGAACCGAAGCCGGCAAGAGACGCTTTTTATACAGTGTAGCGCAGCGCTACAACGCGTTGCCGCCGGACCTGCGTGAGGCGTCTTTACCATCTTTTGAACGTCAGCTCGGTGATCTTTTACATGGTGTATGATGGGTGTCATGTATGTTTATGTCGGTCGCTGTGTGAATGTGTGTATGATCATGGAGTGTATTTTAGTTTTGTATGCATGTTGCTAAGTGTCGTTTTTAACATGTCTCTACCTTTAAACCATGACGCGACACTCAGAATAGCCGTTTTATGCATCGGAGTGTTTTTACTGTCAATACATACATAAGCATGCTGATGATGATTGGGGTGTTTGGGCGCACCGACTACTTATGGTTATGGTCTTGTAACCGTAAACGACCAATCAGCAGTGGTAGGCTCGGTGTCGACCAATCAGCAGTGGTAGGCTCCCATTGACTGTGGCATTCATTTTCGCTGTTTATATTCATTTCCCATGCTGCGTAACAACGCAAGTCGTACAAATTTGCGCATTGTCGAGACTAACATGGTGCCAATGTTTCTTATAGCATACCAAGGCGAGACACGTTTTTAATGAGACTATGTGAAGTCGACGTAACAAGTTTGTCATGAAGGTCGATTTCCGTACCCATTTTTGGAACGAGCGTACCCATTTTTGGAAGTAGCGTTCCCATTTTTGGGAACGGTGTTCCAAAAATGGGTCCAGATTACCATAGTTCACCCGACTGATATACGACATTGAGTAAGTAAGGTTTTACATTTTTTTCTTTCAATTTAAAAGGTACGGTGCAACACACACACACACACACACACACACACACACACACACACACACACACACACACACACACACACACACACACACACACACACACACACACACACACACACACACACACACACACACACACACACACACACACACACACACACACACACACACACACACACACACACACACACACACACACACACACACACACACACACACACACACACACACACACACACACACACACACACACACACACACACACACACACACACACACACACACACACACACACACACACACACACACACACACACACACACACACATGCACATGCACATGCACATGCACATGCACATGCACATGCACATGCACATACACATATATATTCCTTCTGAACCCTGCTTTAGCCAAGCTAAGTAGCTGTTGGATAGCTCTGTTGTTTTGTGTATTTTTTGAGGAACCACATTATATTTAGATATAAGGATTAGATGTTTAGTTTTGTGGATCGTTTAAGTATTATTTTTAAGCATTCATAGTTAGCTGTTACCTCTTACTTGCTTTTTAAAGGACTTTTCATTCTAGCTTGTGTGCGCCAAAATTGTCTTAGTCTTATTTTTGTGTTATTAGTTGCAGGGTTGGATAAGTAGATATTTTAGAAAATTAGGGATAATTAAGGTGTATTTAGTATTCAGTTTATTTAAGGATTAGATATTTAGTCTAGTATTAGGTGCACTCATAGCTGATTTGTGTTACTAGCTTTACCTAGATCTAGTTAAGGTTTAGAAGAAGAAAAAAAAAAAAAAAAAAAAAAAAAAAAGTTAAGTTAAGTTAGTAAAGTATTGAAAAGTGCATAGTACCTAAGTTATATACCTAAGTTACTAGTGTATTCAAATGAGCATGACTAGGATGCAGGCGAAGGTAGCAGAGCTAGAGGCCCTCCAGGCTAGAGTAGCGGAGCTTGAGGCGCAGTTAAGTAAGTGTAGGTGTAGAGATGAGCCGCAGGAGGGTGTAGCTCCTGACCAAGGAACGTATGCGCAGATTGTGGTTAGGGGGTCAGAAAAGGAGCCTACAGGATCAGGGACCAGTGGTAGTTCTGATAGGGGCATAAGGGAGGAGGATAAGGCAAAGGTGGATAGTGCGGCTGGGGTTTGGAAGTGTGTTGGAGGATCACGTTTCTGGAGACCCAACATTGTGGAAAGTAATGCTAGGGCCACAGACAGTAAGGATGAGGAGGGGTGCTGGATAATGGAGGGTGGTAGCAGAATCTGGAGGAGGAAGAGGGAAGGGGATCAGGAGGGATGGACAAAAGTTCAGGGTAGAGTCAGGCAGTACAGCCCCAGGGAACATCAGCAGGTTACACTAGCAAATAGGTTCAGTGCGTTAGAGTCAGCAGCTGAAAGTGACAGGGAACAGATTCAGCATTTAGTGGTTGGGGACTCAAGGGTAAGGCCCTTAAGGCGAACATTCTGTGGGAAGAGGGACAAATGTATAGTCAAACCGGGGGCGAAAGTAGTTGATATGGGCCCTGTCATTGAGGCAGAACTTGGTAGGAGTAGCCCGGAGACAGTTATAATACAGGTGGGGGTGAACAACATAGGACCTAGGCAGAGTGTGAGAATAGTAGCGGAGTACCGGAGCCTGCTGCAGAGGTTGAAGGAGTCCAGGAAACCAGTCATTGTGACTGGCATCCTCCCTCGCTGTGGAGCCAGTGAGGAGTGGTACTCGAGAGCTCTGTCTGTGAACAGCTCAGTTCAGAACTTATGTTCAGCTATGGGGCTTAGTTATGTAGACTTATGGGATCAGTTCTATGAGTGGCATAGGTACTATATGAAGGATGGGCTTCACTTATCGGATGAGGGGGCAAGGGCTTTGGGAGATGCCTACAAAAGTGTCATTCAGGGAAACTAGGTAGGAGGGGGGGGGGGGGGGGGGGGGGGGGGTTCAGGGACGCTAGTACTAGGGCATCAGGAAGTAAGCATTGGTAGAAGTTCATGTCAGAATAGGACAGTAGATCATAATTCCCTCAGAATTAGTAGTCAGCTCAAAGTATAAGATCACATGTGTGTTGCTGAATGCCCAAAGTATTAGGTCTAAATTTGATGAGTTTGAGTGTTATGTTGCCCTTGAAAAGCCTGATATCATTTGTGTAACCGAGACATGGGTTAGTGAGGGGTATAATAGGGATAGGCTACAGGATTTCGAGTTACAAGGGTATAACATGTTCTCATACTGCAGAGAATCACGGCAGGGAGGCGGAGTGTTTGTATATGTAAATAGCTTGTACTGCACTACTAGAGTTGATGATTCTAGTAAAGTAAAAGAAGTAGAATCAATCTGGCTTGACATTAAAATTGGTACAGGAACAGGAAACAGAGGAAGGTTGAGGATAGGTGCATTTTACAGACCAGGGAATCTTCCAAGGAACTCCCAAGCTGAAACAGACCAAGATATTTGTGAGGAAATACGTAGGAACTTTCGGGCTCAGTGTCTTATTATGGGAGATTTTAACTTAAGAGGATACGAAAGTATAGCAGAGGAAACAAATGAGTGTAGGTTGTATAGGCAAATCTTTGAAGAGGAGCTTTTCATGCATCAGTTTGTAACAGAGCCAACCAGACATTGCTCCATTCTAGACCTTGTATTCTCAGACAACAGTGATCTAGTTAGTGACATAAGTATTTGTGCAGGTCTAGGAACCAGTGATCACAATATGGTTAAATTCAATATCTCATCAGAAATGAGGCCCAAAGATAACCTTATTATGGTTCCAAACTTCAGCCGGGCTGATTTTGATGGTATTAGAAATGACCTCGCACAGATAAAATGGAACGTTGAGTTGGCAGGTTTAGATGCATGTGAGGCCTGGAATGTTTTCAAAGCTAGATTAAGCCAAATTCAAAATCGGCATATACCCCTCAGGCACAAACGTAACAGAACCAAGGGCAATCCAGTTTGGCTTACCCCAGAAGTAAGGAGTGCTATACAAGCTAAAAGAAGTGCATTTGGCATTTTGAAGGGATCTTCACTAGATATAAATCAGAAGGCCTACCAGAATGCAAGAAATTCAGTTAAGAAAAAGGTCAGAGCAGCTAAAAGGGCAAAGGAACTTGATTTAGCTAGACATTGTAATGCAGATAGTAAGAAGTTCTTCAGTTTTTATAAGTTAAGTACAGTTTCCAAAAATATAGGTCCATTTAAGGTAGATGATGTGTTAGTTAGCAGGGACAGTGAAATGGTTGAAGTGCTTAATGATCAGTTTCAATCTGTCTTTACTATCGAGGACCAGAGTAGTATTGCAGCACTTCAGCCTGAGCTAGAGACAGAGGAGACTATAGGAGAGCTAGGTGGCATAAGTAGTGAACTTGTTCTAGAATATCTAAAGAAAGTAAGGCCTAACAAGGTAGAAGGACCTGATGAAATCCATGCTAGACTTTTAAGAGAATCTGAAAGGGAGTTGTCGGTTCCATTAGCCATAATATTTTCTAAATCACTTGCAGATAGTAAAATTCCACTTGATTGGAAAAGAGAAAATGTTGTTCCTATTCATAAAAAGGGAGATAGAAGTAAAGAGGAAAACTATAGACCAGTTAGTCTGACCTCATTAGTCTGCAAGGTGCTTGAATCAATCATCAAAGATAAGATTGTTGAATTCTTGGAGCAAAATGAACTCATCAAGGATACACAGCATGGCTTTAGGAAGGGCCGTTCTTGTTTAACTAATCTTCTGGAGTTTTTGGATGTTGCAACAGATAGCGTTGATCAGGGTAAACAGCTAGATGTAGCTTTTCTTGATTTCAGTAAAGCATTTGACAAAGTCCCCCATACAAGACTGGGGTTGCAACTTAAAATTCATGGGATCAGGGGCAAGATTCTGGATTGGATAGAAACGTGGCTTTCAGGACGCCAGCAAAGGGTTATATTGAATGGGTGCCAATCACAATGGAAGGAGGTTCTCAGTGGGGTTCCACAGGGCTCAGTCCTGGGCCCATTGCTTTTTATAATATTTGTGAATGCAATTGAGAACAGTATAAACAGCAAAGTCTTGAAATTTGCAGACGATCTAAAAGTTGTCAGGATTATTAGAGGAAAACATGATCAGGATGTTTTTCAATCAGATCTGGACAAGCTAGTTGAGTGGTCTGAAGCATGGCAGATGAAATTCAATTTGAGTAAATGTAAGATTATGCACGCTGGACGGGTTAGCAGTAAACATAGGTATGAAATGGGTGGGCAGAAAATGGAGCAGATTGAAAAGGAAAGAGATTTAGGTGTCGTGGTAAACAATAGACTATCAGCGTCAGACCAGGTTGTAGAAGCTAGGAAAAAGCACTTAGAATGCTAGGGGCCATTAACAGAAATGTTTCCTACAAGAGTGAAAAGGTAATAACAAAACTGTATTGTGCATACGTTAGACCACATTTGGAGTATTGTGTACAAGCCTGGTCTCCAACATATGAGAAAGATTGCTGGTTGTTAGAAAGAGTTCAAAAAAGGGCAACAAAAATGATTAATTGTCTTGGTAGTTTACCTTATGAAGATAGATTAAGGAAATTGGGTATGTTTTCACTTAGATATAGAAGGCTAAGAGGAGATCTAATTGAAGTCTTCAAATTTGTAAATAGTCAGCATTCTGGATATTTAAAGGGTATGTTTGAGTTCAATAGGGAAAATCGAGGTAGAGGTCATCAGCATAAACTCATTATGAAACAAAGTAGGACTAGGCTACGACAGTCATTTTTCAGTAGAAGGGTTGTAGGACATTGGAATATGCTACCAGGGGATGTCGCTGATGCAGTGACACTTGCTTCCTTCAAAATTAGATTAGATAAATACTTTACAGAGAAGGGATTAGTTCATAAATACTCGTGGGATTAGCCTTCTTTTATGCAGGTAGTGTAAGGTGATTTGAAGGGGCGAGACTGGTGGAGGGGGGGGGGGGATGGGGGGGTGGGGGGGGGGGGGGGGTGCAACCTCGGATGGGCCCAAGAGGCTCTTTGTTGCACTTTTCTTTTATGTCTTTATGTCTTTATATATATATATATATATATATATATATATATATATATATATATATATATATATATATATATATATATATATACATATATAATATATATATATATATATATATATATATATATATATATATATATATATATATATATATATATATATATATATATATATATATATATATATATATATATATATATATATATATATATATATATATATATATATATATATATATATATATATATATATATATATATATATATATATATATATATATATATATATATATATATATATATATATATATATATATATATATATATATATATATATATAATATATATATATATATATATATATATATATATATATATATATATATATATATATATATATATATATATATATATATATATATATATATATATATACATACATATATACATACATACATACATACATACATACATACATACATACATACATACATACATACATACACATACATACATACATACATACATACATACATACATACATACATACATACATACATACATACATACATACATACATACATACATACATACATACATACATACATACATACATACATACATACATACATACATACATACATACATACATACATACATACATACATACATACATACATACATACATACATACATACATACATACATACATACATACATACATACATACATACATACATACATACATACATACATACATACATACATACATACATACATACATACATACATACATACATACATACATACATACATACATACATACATACATACATACATACATACATACATACATACATACATACATACATACATACATACATACATACATACATACATACATACATACATACATACATACATACATACATACATACATACATACATACATACATACATACATACATACATATATATATACATATATATATATATATATATATATATATATATATATATATATATATATATATATATATAAATATATATATATATAAATAAATGCAGTCAATTCCAGTAACAAGGAGGCATATGCATTATGGATGGACGTAGTGGATTTCATGACAATATATGGCAGTCTGATCTGAGTGGGATCCAGGGCCCAATCTTACCAAGAGCCCGGTCTTGCCAAATGCCGTGAATGAGCAAGTACGGCGGTCCAAGTACGGCGGTCCAAGTACGGCATTGGTCCATTGGACCAAGTACGTCATGTCACCCTGCACTCACTGATGATACTCATTTACCATATGCCGAGCAATGTAAAAAGCATTAGCGCGTGGAGTGTGGTATTTCCCGCATTATGCACTGGCATACCGCACTGCCGTAGATTATACTGACGCTATTGTTTGCTAACATGTTGAAATTACATTAGGTTTTGGTATGTACGTTAAAACACTGCTGGATGGTAGATATTTTTGTTGTCTGTCTACGAAGATGTTTTGACTACCACGATATGTTATCAGTGTTACGAAAACAATCCAAATGCATCTTATAGGCAGGATCTGTAACAACAAATGTATTTGACTTGGACATACAAGGTGTCAAAAACAAGACGCTCGTCATCGGACACTCCTCACACTACTTGTTGTTGTTGAAGGTTACAGAGTTGCAGTGGCTTATGTTTATGACGCATGGTATGTTTGGTGCTACGCTGGCACTGGCACTGCCGCAGGCTGCCGTATCCATGGCATCATTTAGTTCTTTTTTGTTCATCTCCAACATGTCCTTTTGTTGTCCGGTGGAGTGAATATGGTCCTGCAGCTGACGCACCCAGAACTCGATTTTTCGTTTTGTTTCTGTCGGTCTGGCTCCTTCAACGAAGTTTTTTTATTTTGTCCTTTGTTTCTTCATCTGAGCTACTATCAAAAAATCCATGGCATAAATCAAAGAATGGTTTTTCTTGATTATACATATGAAAGGCTCAGCAGATGGCGGCATACGGTAAAAGACTTACCAAACTCTGCTGTGCATGTAGATATTTGTGATCTCGGCGTTTTTCAAAACTACTGCACTCGCTGCGCTCGTGCAGTAATTTCAAAAAACGCCTCGATCACAAATATCTACATACCAGCATCGTTCGGTAATGCTTAGTCACGCACTCACTGATACTCATTTGTTGACCAAATACATCTAAAAGTGTTAATCGAATACAGGTTACATAGGGTTCTGGTTCAGGTTAGGTAATACTTAGGATGGGCTGGGCTAGGTGAGGTTCGTTGAAGATAGATAAGGTTAGGTTTGGTTAGATTAGGTCTGCTTTCCACACCAATTTCCCAGCATTTCCCATAGTGAGGTTATGTTTTGAAGGTATGATTTATCAGTGGCTCATTTGCACCACAAATGGACGATGGCGTCCATCTGTTGTCGACTGAGATCCGTGATGACGAAGCAGGACCCGTGTCGGCCGACAGGGTAGTGCCGCCCGATACGGGAAGCACCGTGAATGGACCACACCTGACTCGGTGACAGTGACGCCGACTCAGTCCATAGCTCAGGGGAACATGATAACGCTCCCCCGGAAAATTACAGCGATCTTAATGATGCGTCTCTGCATGCGAGTGACATCGAGGAGGAAGACATCTTTGCTGAGAATCTGAAGAGATTTACAGAACTCAGAACTGCAAAGGCAGACGGCCGAGCGGCTGGCCGCAGAGTCTCTGCCGCTCAGCCCCACGCCGGAGTCGCACAGTGGCGCCGCCAAGCGGCCGGCGCCGAAAACATGCGGACAGAGCAAACGGTGCCAGACGAATAATAGAAATTGTTGTATACCCATGGCCAAACAAAATCAGAACACCGACTATTCATGGACGACCAATCAGAAGCAAGCTTTCAAAAAAGTACATCCAATCAGAATGCGGATTTCATGAGGCGATGGTATTGCCACGTGGTGGCGAAAAAAAAGCTAATCTAGGATAGTACTTTTAGGAAGAGTAATCGCATGGACGAAAGAGCTAGTCCATGCAATCTGGTTGCTGGGTGTATCTTTTCCCCGTCCATGGTAGTCTCCGAAAATTTAATTGGGAATTCATGGACAAGAAGATGTCCATGTATAGCAAAATGGCCATGCCTATACTCTAAAAACTGCAAATTGTTAATGGGTTCACAACATTTAGAGCACACATAGACCATGTTTGCCACTTCTCTGCTGGCGTCTTCGATGCGCTGATTGCAACTGGTCACTGTGAGACCACACAACACACCCTTGCGGTGCTCCGAAGAGAGGGCGAAGAGCACGTAGAGTGCCTGTCGAAACTTGGTGGCCAGTTGGTGCAGCTCACCTGGGTTTTCAGGCAGCGGCCTCTCCATCACGTGCTCCATCCAGGCCAGCAAGGCATTCCTCACCTTTCTCTGCTCTATGCTGGCCACCCGACTTTGCTGTTTGTCCGCTTGGGCTTTCGTCCTAACATTTATGCTCACTTCGTTCGTGCGGTCTCGCTCTCGGTCGATCATGGCCTTCGTTGACCTTCGGATCGGCCTTTGGTCCTTCGTTGCAATGTCGAATCATTCTCCACACCTCCCCCTGATCGCCGCGTTCGCCTTGTTGTTAAGGTGAACGCCATCCGCCTCGTACACCCACTCCGGCAGCCGCGAGGCGAAGACCGACACCGGGGGGGGCCGACCCGCCATCCAGCCAGACCACCAGGACACTCCTGCACCGCTGCACCGGCACACCGCGGCCGAAGGCTGGTGGGTCTCGGCGGCCGGAGCCCCGCCTTCGACCAGGGACATTCGGGCGATCCCCTCGGCCGCCGAAGCAGCGCCACCCCGATGACCCTCCCGGCACAATACTTCCACGTCCATTGATTTATAATGAGCGCTTACGTTTCTTTGGCTCCAATAATCTTTCTCCGCGAGACCTTTTGAGTGATGATTCTTCCTACGGTCCAGATGTTTTTCGTTTTATTGCTCACACTGTTTTTTTCCCTGTGATTTACTCGCCAGTTAGTTACGTGATTGTTTTGTTACCCTGCCTGTTTACCAGTGTTACTTGCCATCATCGTGACGTTTCCGTTTCGCTGCCTTCTGAGTTTTTCTGAGGGTTGTGTTTGCATATATTTGCCTCACGGCGTGTTTCTTTCTTGCTATTTTCCCCATGAGTTTTTTTGCCACTCGCCTGATGTTACCTCTT